>SFCI01000073.1:0-40127 GCA_004681135.1 Hericium alpestre | reverse complement strand
TTCTTTCCTGTCGGCTGCTACTCCAGCATTCGCATTCTCCATTTAGAGCCCATTTGTCCCTTACTATAATTTTCGATCTCGCTCTGCACGCGTTAGGCCATATACCATATATGCAGAAATCCTAGCGCACGAACTTCCAAAAACAACCTTTTTTCAGATCTCCTTCCTAAGCACGTCTAAACCGGCTCCCGCAACCCTCTTTCAGTTCATCTTCTCCGGCAGTAGGAGAGTGCGTCGTCGTGTCCTGCTGGTGGCGCGCCTTGACCCCGACTCCGCCCTCGTACGGTATGTATCGACCCTGTATGCACGTCAACGATGCACATGTGGACCGAGATATCAGCAGGACCTATCTGTTGACGGTGTTCTCCTATGTAGAGTACAGAGCAGTCAGTCGTCGACTCGTTGAATTCTGCGGGAATGTACCGTGGTAAACCTGAAATTTCGCGGTCACATGACCGTTACACGTGCTGCGACGCGTCAACAAGGCGCGTCAATTAATCTGGTCTCCAAGCCAAGCTTCAAGCTTCACCTCTCTTCAGCATTATCATCCACCGTACCGTGCTTATCTGGATTGAACAAAGCTATATTGTATCCACCTCGAGTTCGTTCTGAGATCTGAATCAAGACGCGGGCGAGGAGTGTACTAAGTATATTGCCTGCATGCTCCCCCACGCCTGCGCTGAGAGAGCCAACTATCTCGCTGTTTAGCAACCGCGCGACTGCGGCGCAGGCCTGATTGGGCTTGCGAGGTGTGTGCGGGATCCTGTTGGACTGTCAGTGTCATATGTATGGCGTGCTGATAGTGTGTTGCCAATGTCCACCGCGCGATATGACTGCCTCTCTCTTTTCCCGTTACGGTTATGGAAAGACAATCTCTTGTTACGGACAGACTCTGTACTACGATACATGATGTCATGGCCCGCTCTGCTATGCATCTCGTTCTCTTATATATCTTGCAGTTGGATTCTCTCCCTCTATCGTTCTTTCTCCCTCTTCTGTCCTCCTTCCCCTACTCTATGGTTGAGGTGAGCCCCTTTATTATGTTGTCGGTTCGCTCAGAAACTAAGCTACCTAATCTCGCTACCGCATCGTCTAGGTACGTTCTTCCCCTTCTCTACAACTGAACACAAGTGGATCGTCTAGATTCGAACAGACGCGAGCTCGAGCACGAATCCGGTGCGAACTGGTGCGAGAGGCGACACAGCGCGAGCGAACACCCGGCATCGCCGACGGATGACCGTCACGCACTGCGCTGGGGCTCGGTTGCTTTCTGCGTGTATGTGCACAGAGACGGTTCTCCGTCCGCACTTCTCGTGTTCGTGAAATCGCCTGCCCACACCCAGAGCGGAAGGAGCTGGACGCGCAATACAACCCAGAAGACAGGCATGCTCGTATTCGTTCCATCGCGCGCCGCCAAACACAGCTGGTACTATAGACAGACATACATTTTCTACATCTTCACCATTCCACGCCCTACTGCGGCAGCGAAGCCACGGTAGCATTGCGCTTCTCGCGGCGCTCGATGCGCGCGCGGCTCTCGAAGCCAACACCAAAGTTTGTGCGGCCCTCCTTCCACTTGAGATAGAGCAGCGTGGCAATCACCGCGATCCAGTAGAACACGTACGCCAGCACGGAGCCCACTGTCCGCGCATCAGCACAACCCAGAAGACGTGAACAAAAGGGGACACGCACGCGTCGCGGAGTTCGTCCAGCCGAAGATGGCGCCGAAGATGGTCCAGCCGTTGTTGTCGAAGTTGTTGTCGGGATTGCAGCAGTCGAGGTGCCAGACGTTGCCGTGGACGTTGAACGAGCCGGGGCCATCGCCGCCCGCATCGTCGACGTCGCGCCGAGGAGGTGGTTGAACGCGTTCTCCTGGAAGGCCCAGACGGACTTGGCGAAGAGTCCCGCGCCGATGAGCAGGATGAAGTTCGTCATCACGACGAGGAAGATCGTCAGTGCTACGCGTGAATTCAAGCGTCAGTGCGGAACGGACGGGGACGAGGAGCGGGACGTGACGCACTGGAGCGCGAGGCGAACATGTAGATGAGCACGCCGCAGATGAGGCCGACGACGAGGCCGACAATCGCGGCGATCGGGATGGCGGTGGCGCTCTGGCCGAGCGCGACACCGCGACGAAGATGACGGCCTCCATGCCCTCGCGCAGGACGGTGATGAACGGGAGGAAGAACAGGACCCAGCGGCCGGCGCGCGTGCGGCCGTCGACATCTGTGGGGCACACGGGCGTGAGCGGGGGCAGGGGCAAGCGGAGCAGGAGCACGTACGCTTTCCCTCGAAGGCCTGGGTGAGCTTGATGCGCCATTTAGTCTTGGCGCGGTCGAGTTTGAGCATGGTGACACCCATGATGAAGATGATGATCGCGGCGATGAGCTCGAAGGTGCCTGCGCGGCGTCAGTCTCTGCGTGNGGTGGTGCGGCGGTGCGTCGTACCTTCCCAGATCTCCTCAGACTTCTGCCATAGGTTGGAGGCCTTGGTGAACCAGACAGCAATGAAGGCAGCACCGATGGCGAGCGCGATGAACAAGCCGAGCGCGGAGCCGGCGAAGATCTTCGGGAGTTGGGCGGTGTTATCAGATAAGAGGATGGGGGCAAAACATGACAGGTGCGCCACGGACCTGGATGCGCATCTTGCGGATAAGGCGTTTCTTGCGCAGCGCGTCGTCGTCGTCGGCAGTCATGGCGAGCTCGTGCGCTGTGGGCACAGCAGCGCCATCTGTATGGCCGCTCTTGTCTTTGTCGCTGTCGCCACCGTCTGCGCTGGTCTTCTCGTCGTCCGTTCTCTCCATGGGCGGGAGGAGGCCGTTGGAGTCATCATGGACGATTTGCTCGACGAGACCGAGGAGAACAGACACGATGATGGCGGCCTCGAGGGTCTCACGGAAGACGATGAAGAAGATGGGGACGGAGAAGACGCCACGGGCCATGGCTGGGAGGACCTGCGCGAGGACTGGTCACGAGGGGAAGGAGGGAGGGGAGGAGGGAGGAGGGGGAGAAGGAGAGGACCTTGGCGAGGACGGAGGGTAGGACCGGGTATAAATGGCGCGCATCACGGTCGGGGATGTCTTCGAATTCTGCAGATTCAGGTGCGTCGCGCAGAAAATCTCGAGCAGGAGACGAACCGTTGAGCCAAGGAGACGGCCCTCGGGTCATCTAATCTTATCGCACCCGTTTCAGGGTGCCAGGGACAATCTGATAAGATGGGAATGCCGGCCTTTCTCTTCTCCTGCTCGTTCGACCCTGTTTGACCACGCAAAAGTCAGCCAGACTCGCACGGTCTCGAACGACGCGACGGGAGCACTCGGCCCTTTGTCGTTTGGCGACGCGCTTCTGACGAGCTAAGCGGCGCCCCAGATGGTCGTCTGACGCGTCACTTTGCTATCAAAGTGCCATGCTGTCGCGCGTCTTGCTCGCATCTGCCAACGCAGCATCCGTCTATGGCCCGTTTGGCATGTGCATCTCCCACAGTGCGCTTCGCAGGCAACGACTGAATGGACGACTGTCTTCCGGAAACACTGGAGCGTGAGATGGGCCCCAAAAGCATGCTGCTAATCAGATAAGAGAAGGCACCGTGCAGTAGCGCATGTTGATCGGGCAAGGAGGAACGACCAAGACTTATCAGATAGCCCGACGCCCCGGCCCTGACCAAAATTTCGGATCTGCCTCAGGCCGCTCCTCCTTCATTCGCCCCACCCCGCGCTCACAAATATAATGCCTCACCTACCTCTTCAAAAACCCGATTTTTGTCCTCCCATCTTATCGCCCTCCCCTCCCCTCCCCCCCATCTTATCTCTGGCGCGCACTGAGACACCATGCGCTCAGTTGCCTTCTCCCTCGCCGCCCTCGTCAGTGCCGTCGCGCCTGCTCTCGCCGGCGTGCATGAAGTCTGGTGGAATATTACCTATGTGCAGGACGCCAACCCCGACGGCCTCTTCCCCCGCCAGGTCATCGGTGTCAACGGCACATGGCCGTACGTCCGCACGTTTCACAATGCTAATTCTTTGCCTTATGCATGCACCGCAGACCACCGCCGATCGAAGTCTCCACGAATGATACGCTGCTCGTGCACGCGTTCAACTCCCTGGACGAGCCCATGACGCTCCACCACCACGGCATGTTCTTCAACTCCACCTCGTGGATGGACGGTGCTCAGGGCGTCTCCCAATGGTAGACCGCCTTCCTTCCTCATTCTCTTATCCCAACTCACGTCACGCGCAGTGGTATCCCGCCCGGCCAGAGCTGGGACTACCACGTCCCCGTGAACGAGTCGGGCCAATGGGGCACCTACTGGATTCACTCGCACGCCGGCGTATGTGACTCCCTCTTGCAGGCCAAGAGACGCTGATGCTGATCCGCGAATAGGGCCAATACGTCGACGGTCTGCGCACCTCGCTCGTGCTGCACCCACCCAAGGAGACGCACCAGTATGACGAGGAGTTTACCGTCATCCTTGGCGACTGGTACCACGACCAGCACCACGACCTCCTTGATCAGTTCATCAACGTTGCCACCCCGGTGGCGCTGAGCCTGTCCCTGGTACGCTCCGTTCGTCTCGCCGCTTCCCACACGCTGACTTACTGTGGACGCACAGATTCCGCCCTCATCTACTTTGCGCAGAACGGGAGTTATTTCAGCCCTATCGATGGCACGACCCCCGAGGGCGGCGTGACCTCGCACGTCGGCTTCAACGAGAACGGGACGCTGCCGTTTGTGCCCGGGCGTACGTACCGCCTACGCATAGTCAACACGAGCGCATTCGCCGCATTCTTCTTCTGGATCGACGGCCATGAGATGCGCATCATCGAGGCCGATGGGGTGCGTTCCCTTCCAGCTTTGTTGGCTCTGCGGTGCTGACGCGCGGCGCAGACGGACGTAGAAGAGTCGCCGTCCGACCTGCTCAGTCTGACGGTCGCGCAGCGCTACTCGGTCCTCGTTACCGCGCGCAACGACACGAACGCCAACTGGGTCATCCACGCCAACATGGACACGGACATGTTCGACACCGTCCCCGACGCACTGCAGCCTAGTGCGTCCTTCCCCCCGCTTCCCCTCACCGGCTGCTAACGCGCACACAGATATCACGTCCTCCATCACCTACTCGCCCGATGCGCCGCTCACCGACCTCGGCCCCATCGACGAGTACGCGGACGTGGATGACCTCTCGCTCGTACCCGTCCAGGTCGAGGCGATGCCGCCCGCGACGAGCACGATTGAGCTCGAGGTCATGTTCGACACGATGCAGGATGGCACGAACCACGCGATGTTCAACCTTGTCACTTGGAACATGCCGCTCGTGCCCGCCGTGCTCAGCGAGCTCACGCTCGGTGAGAACGCGACGGCCGTGAGCGCATACGGACCCAACGCATTCGTCATCAACCATCTCGATGTGTTCGACATCGTGCTCAAGAACGGCGATGCCGGAAAGCATCCCTTGTGCGTGTTGTATCATTCCTTTTGCCTGCGTGTACTGACAACGTGCGTTTTGCGTGACCAGCCACTTGCACGGACACAAGATGCAGCTCGTGAACCGCGCGGAGGACTACACCTCGGACGACCCCGAGCTGAACCCGCCGCTCGTCGAGGGCCAGGCGAATCCGATGCGGCGCGACACCGTCCAGGTGCCGTCAATGAACAGCGTCACGCTGCGTGTCGTCGCGGACAACCCCGGCGTGTGGATCTTCCATTGCCACATCGAGTGGCATCTGGAGGTCGGCCTCGCGGTTGTGTTCATCGAGGCGCCGCTCGAGGCACAGCGCGCGCGCAGAACGTGCTCGCGGTGGCGCGCGTGCGTGATGAACTCCTTCGCGACCGTGCCCGACATGCGCGTCGCGTCGGCCTCGAGAACGCGCAGATGCGTGCAGTTGTGCACGAGCGCGAGGAAGGCCTCGTTGCTGAGCTGCATCGCGTATGAGACAATGAGGTGCTCCAGGCGGTGGCCTGGCTCGGGGTCCGGGTGCGGTCCGCTGTCTGGGTCCGTAGACAGAGGCTGCGGCGTGATCGCATCCAGCACGTCGTCCGTGATGTCGGTTGCGTCCTCCAGGTCTAGCTTCCTGATGCCCGGTATCGTCTCCAGGAGCAGCACCAGGCCGTCGTCTTTCAGCTCGCCGCCGATTCCTCCGAGCTCTAAGAACTCCAGATTGGGGACTGTATGGGCCAGATGCGAGCATGCGATGTCGGTGAGCAGGATGCAGCATGACAGCGACAGGTGGCGTAGGCGTGTCAGATGTCGGCGATATCGGGTGACATCGTGCGGATCCCGGCCGACTTGTCGTGACGAGAGCAGGACATGCTCCCTCTCGCACTCCTCGTCCTCGCAGGACACGAAAGCCTCCAGTGACGAGTTGTGCAAGTCGCGACAGTAGCTCAGATCCAGCACCTCGAGATCCGGTGCAGCCTTGCCCAGCGAGGTCATGACGTAGTCTGTAATACCCTTCAAGCCAGAGAGGCGCAGCTCCTTCAAAGGCATGAAGCGGGACTCTCTCGCAGACTCTAGCACCATGAGAAGAACGCCGCCGCCGGTGATATTGGGACATCGGCTCATGTCGAGGACAGTGAGCTTTGGGCAGAACTCGGGAATGAGCTGGAACGTCTCGTTCGTCACAGCGTTCAAGCCCTTCACGCGCAGTGTACCAAGCTCCGGGCATCGCTTCATCAGGAAGTGCAGCGCCGTGTCGGTGAGAGCAAAGCAGCCGCTAAGATTAACTTCCGTGAGGCGTGTAACGTCGGAGTCCAGAGAAAGACTGCGCGCCATATGCTGCAATGTAGACGGCTGCAAACTCGGATGCGTAGCAACGTTGAGGCTCTGAATGAACGTCCCCGCAGACGCAGCAATGTGCAGTAGCTGCGACGTCGCATCTTCGGGAAGTGTCGCACCTCGAGTTGCGTCCACAGCTGCCCATCAAATACGAGCGCAAGCCATGCCTTGCACACCTGCGTGCGAACCAGGGGTTACTGCACTGCAGCACGAGTAGGCTGTGTATACGCACCCTACTCAGCCGCACGAGCTCACGGACGCCCTGCTCGCGGCCCACCCACTTTTTCTTCGACGATGCGGCCTTGAGCGCGGTCCACCGCCCATCGGACATGCGGCGCGCGTGGTCTTCCTCATGCACCTGCACGAGCCGGCCGAGGACCTGCAGCTGCAGCTCGCGGGGCAACAATTCTCCGAAGTAGTCGCGCACGCGCGTGGAGGGGAGAGGCGTGAAGACATCGGCAGTGGAGGGCGGAACCACGTCGAATGCAGAAGGCAAAGGGAACGGGTCTGAGTTTGAGCGACCTTTGCCTTTGAGCAGGGCGCCTTCTGCCGGACCATTATGACGATAGACGGGGTAATATGGTGAGGCGGGCGCGTCCTCCCTGATAATGCGATCCATGTCGAGATTAGGAAATGGTGCGCTGACGGAGACTTCCCTCGAACGCCGCTTCGAGTCGCGCTTCCATGGCATGAAGCAGCTGCCCCGACTATCCATCGCATCGAAGTCGAGGTCAGGTGTGCCTTCCGCGGATGAATACTGCGAAGAACTTGGTGTGGACGGCGACTCCAATGAACTAACCCGCCTCGAAAAGAGCTTGCGGGCCAACTCCCTTGGTGACTTCGGCGATCCGAGCTTCACCTTGATTCGCGACATTGAGCGAGCCGCCAATGAATGCGTGGAATGGATGGTGAGGTTGGAAAGGGAGCGGCGCCTCGAGGGTATGCGAGTGATGATCGGGACGGCACCTTCTTGTCCCGTGGTCGCACCATGCGCGGCTCCGTCGATCTCGTGAAAATTGCGGCCAAAAAAAGTGGAAGTATAGGCAGAACCGACCGACGACGGGCCGGGCTCGAAAGATGCTATGCTGGGGGACCTGTAGAATTCGTCGTAATTGAATTGTGTGGGGGAGAAGGACAAAGGCGGAAGACTGGGAGGGAGATCTCTGCCTTTGCCTTTGTCCGTTGATGATGGATCATGTTCGCGATCGTCGTAAATCGGACCAATAGTTGCTTCGTCGCGTGGCGGGTCGGCGAGATGACCAGTGTTGGGGGGTCTTGGGGATGAGGAGGATGTAGCAACCTCCGGCGGAGGTGAGACCTCCCTAGCGCCGTATGACATGGAGAATATGTCGGCCTCTGCGATGTCCTCGGACCTCGAGACAGCTTTGCCTTTGTCGTTCATCATTGCTGCGAGATCGGGAGACTCGAAGCTGCGACTATAAGGGCTGTGAGTATAGCACAGTGAAAGGTCGTCAACGGGTCCTTCTGTGAAGGTGTGCTTGGAAAGTATATGATCTGAACCTGGGGAAGACAATGAAGAGCTGCCGACCAGCTCAGGCAGGGACATTAGAGAAGCACCAGAGCACGTCTTAAGCGGGTGCTCCTGGCCAGTTGAGGCTGCGTTATCGATGTCATGCGGTTGGCTCATGGTGCGGGCCTATGATAAGTCAGGTGCGGTATGATAATGATATGGAATACAGAACGTCGAAGATGCAAGCTAGAAAGGCGCACACATAGGAGGAGAGGGCGAGAGGGCGATAAAAAAAAAAGAGGGAGCTGAAACGAAGCTGAAACGGAGAGAAAACTAAAAGCGGGGTTGGTGAAACGGACCAGGCAAGGAGTTATGGTAAGCATGACGGAAGGATATCCCGTCGATAGGAGAAGGTGACCTCAGTCCCTCTCACGCCGGTCCCTTTCCCACGCCTGCTATATCTAATTGGTCCATGTGCACAACAACGCAGGCTCACCTAGAGCAGCCGAGAAAATACTGCGCCCCCTTGCTCCTCCTTGCTCCCCCTGCGCGTATATTGCGAGCCGAAAGCTGTCGAAGGAGGTGATCAGGCTGTCCAAGTGTGCATCGCGGATGCGATGGCCTGCCAGCGCCAGGCGTCCACACGCCAGACACACATGCTTGCGGGCCACCTGCCTGCAGGATCTGCTTCCGAGCGACTCCCAAGATACTCCATCGGCGCCCAGGGCGGCTTGGATGTGCAGGGTCGACGAGAAAGTTAGAACTCAGCAACGCAAGTCCGAGGTATCGTCGTGACATTCATTATCGCCGCACCCAGTCGGCTGTCGAGTTGATACTGATACGGCTGCCGTGCTGGTCCGTGCGGGAGCGGCTGCTGAACGTTCCACACCCGAAGTGATGAGAACTCGAAGACAGACTATGATGGAAATGGTCACGCCAATTTACCTTTGACGTTCGCCAGAAGAGGTATCACGTGTTGGCAACGAGGCTGAAGTCGTTCAGCGATAGCGGCGCAAGGGTGGATGAAAAAACAATGCGAACAAGTCTTGTTTTCACAAAACATTAGCGTAAAGCAACAATACGACCGTGAAGTAGTAAGTAGCTTGTTGTCGACGGCAATAGTAACGGCGGGCGAAGCAGGAAAGGCGATAAGTTAAAGGTCCAACAACAAGTCTCTTGAAGTAGACGGTAAAGTAACCTAATAAACACAACTAACGGCCAGGGTACTGACTGACGCCGAAAAGTAAGTAGCAAGGACAGAACACGAGTGCGGCAGGGCCAGCAGAGGGAAAATGTGAACATCCGTCACGCGACACAACACGCGGCCGCAACGATGGCAGCTATCTGCTCAGGCGTTCTTGGGGTTCTCTTTGGCCGTCTTCCAGTTAGAAGTAGCCAGCTTGAACCTGCAAGCCAACACGCGATGAGGAATGTATTGAAAAGGAAGGGGAGCATACGCACCGGTCTTGGTGGAGGATCTCAGGCTGGTCCACCTTGAGGCGGGCCATCTCCGTCTGCATGAACTTGTTGTATGCAGTCAGCTTCTTGCGGCCACCACCACCCGAAGACTTGGCTGCGAAGGACGTGAGCTCGGCTGCCAGCGTGCAGCGGCGAAGTGAACATACCTTTCCTCTCGGGCTTTTCGCCAGCAGCTTTCTTGGGGGCCATTGTAGTAGAGAGTCAAGCTGGAGGACGGCAGGAAAACACGATGGAGGGACGATGACACGAGAAAACGCGTCGGGGAGCGCGCGTTCAACAGCAAGACGCGGTGAATTAAAAAGACGCGTTCGACGGGCGAGGCAATGGAACGGTGAGCTCTGACGCGCTAAGGAGAAAAGAAAATGAGACTCACGGGAGGCGAATGGGGTTGTCGGCAGGGAGTGACGGGGAGGGGCAAGTGGATGGTTAGGGGGCAAGAGAGTGGGGAGCATTTTCCCTAACTTTAGCGGGTCTTATACCACCAATTCAACTGACAGCACTTCGATCGAGATCGCCAGCTGGTTCCCGGGGCTCGCCCGCACGTGCTGCTTCCGCCCAGTCACGAGACCGCCTCCCAACCACATAGCTGTGCGCGTTCCAGTCTCCGAACACTTAGGAGACCTGACGGGCTCCTATGGTAGATCCAGTGCACACGGAATCATTTTGTCCAACATTTTCGGACTGAGACTATCGGCTGTACGGCCCTGCAACCCGAGGCTGGGGTTCTTTCGTTGAACGCGCCCAGCTAAGTTTCCGGGGGACAGGACGCGTCGGGAGACGCGCACGGTGCCACATGGACTAAACGTTGATCTCGGGAAGGGACTGGGAATATCGTCTCCCAGAAGCGCAAGCACGCGCAATGGAATGGCTTCTCAGTCAACTGTCGCCACCTCACGGAGATAGGTGTACTTAAAGAGCAGCATATTCTAGCGGAAAGCACTTAAACTGCATGACCTCATCCTCTGCAGACCCGCAGACGCATGGGAGCAGACGACAGGTGCGAATGCATTGTTTGCTTGGTCATGGGCGGTATCCAAAAATCTCTCTCCAGAACTCCCATCAGATTCATGGGCCCTTGGAAGCTGCTGCGCCTCGTCCGACGCCTGCGATACTCTCGATGATGCTGGCACCGCTGACCACTCCAGTTGTCGCGACGAGAAATTTGCGACCTGAGAGGATAGCTCATTTGTTGGTCTGCTTCTCGATAAACACGTTGAAATCAATCACCTTGGTTCTGCCGGCCCGCCCACCGCAATGCAGCAATCTCGGTGTACGTACACCCGCCAAGGAAGAACACCACGGTAGTGGTCGCCTGTCCTTGCTGTGGCGCTGAGATACCGCGTCATCAGCCGACTGAATGCACGAGAAGAATGGATCTCACGATGGCTCGTCGCAGAAGCCGAAACGGTATCAGCACTTCCCAACCCATTTTGAGCGATGTCGACCGTCTTCCCTGAGATGCTGCCCACCACGTCCTCAAAGCCCTTCCATCCGACGATCGGGTGGGCTTGCACTTTCACGGATGCCTGGGACTTGCCTCTTCCAGCCGCATCATCACTCGCGGATCTGGTTTTCCCAGAAGCCGGGTTGCTGAGCACGCCCCCTTTCTGCGCGACGCATTGCACCAGCCTGATGCTAATTGGAGCATAGCCGGAGTATACGTAGCTGATGTCGTTCTCAAGTTCGTCGAGCGTCTCGGTGCCGTCGATTACGAGGCGCAGCGACTTCCTCAGCGTCGGGTAAGGGTATTTAAACGCAGCGACCTCCGGAGCGGTTGACGGGGGTAGAGGGTTTGGGAGGAGGATGGCCAGAGGCGGTGCAGCTAAGGAGAGAAGCAGAGGAAGCAGGTCGTATCCATATGTCTGGATTACGTAGTTATAAGTCAAGTTCCAAATCGAGTGTATGTAACCTAGAGGCCAACCTGAAGGAATTCTCGCTTGATATTCTCGAGCGTCTTTGCTCGTATGCCTCCGGCCGTGATACTGGCCAGGCACAGGAGTCTTATGACTAGCTGCATATCTGCTCCTTGGGCGAGCAGGTCCTCGATAGCACTTATCTGCCCCGGAACATCATACGACGAGAGAAGATCTGTGTGTGAAGACCGGTTAGCGGGACGGTCACACCTCAGAATCGAAGTTGACCTACTCTGTTGAATCTCTAGAGACTTATTGAACACACTGGATCGCGTGTACGGCACGATTATCTCGGAAAGGCCAGTGTCTGTATCTCATGTCACAAGCATGGCCTTCTACAGAATTTTAATAGCTCACGCAACCGTAACGATTGATGTTCTGTCTGGAGGCTTCCAAGCTTGCCAACGAAATCTCGTAGTTGTGCGACAGACTGCGCTTTATGCCGAGCCTAACCTTTTCGTCAGATCCTAAGCAAAAAGAAGACTGCGGAAAGAGTTACTTTATAGTCCTCGTCTAGCCTCCGAGCGACTTTATTGAGTCTCTTGCCAACAGAGGCAAAGTTGAGGTCTCGCAGCTCGCCGAAAATGGGATCCGATGACGATGACAGGTGTTGCTTTTTCTTCTTTTCTTTCAGCAGAGAAGATGCCGGCGGAGTGGAAGTAGAAGGATCGGATGGTGGGGCGGATGGATTGGAAGGTGCGGCGAGCAAGGACGCGGGCACCTCAACATGGGCTAAAAGGTGGTTGGACTCGGCGTATAAAACAGGTAAGAATAGAGCCCTTACAATTTCGGATTCCAATAACCTCGTCGATCAAGCCTTCATACGTTAGTTGAGTCAGGAGAGGCGTTATCATGTCTGTCCGTCTGTCAATGACAATGAGACTGTCGAATTTCTCCGAAAGAGCCTGAGCATTGTCTGATCCTGCGCTCGATTGAGTGGTTTGACGGGTCAAGAGCGTTGCCAGACGCTGCAGTATTGTTAGACATACTCGGACCAACGCGCAATACGCTCGAGCTTACTCCAGCGGCGTCGCCTTTTCCGACTATCCTGGGGAAGCGACCGTAGAGCTTCTGCAGCGTATGCAGTGCTTGCGCGGAGTCGTAGACCGATGCTTCGTTTCCGTCCTAAAGACTTACTTTAGAACGCTGAGATTGACTGTAGGAAAAAGTAACGCACCACCCATATCTCCTTGAACGCGTTCTCATGTTCCAAGGAAATGACGTCGTCTGCTATTGGAATAAATTGCAGATTATATGTGGAGATTGTGATATCCCCAAGGACGCCTTCCTCCTCCAGAACTCGGGATATCAACGTCGAAGTCCGTGGTACAAGGAGCAGCGTATAAGTGTGCGTCTTCGACTCGCGCGCGTGCCTTTTGATCTGGTCTGCGAAGGACTTGAGCAACGCGACTGGAGCATATATGGACGCGCATGCGCACCAGCTATGACCTTGACCATTCTGATTTGAGGGCGGCACAGATATACTACGTTCGTTGTCACCGCCGTGAGTGGGCCTGCCTCCAGCCAGAACATCTTGTCCACGCCATGTTGCTGTAGAAAGGATCCTCTCAGCTCATCACTGAACCGCCTCGCCGCTGGGCGAGAAACGCACCTGTAGCAGTGAGATCTCCGCAACTAGACTGAGTGGCCCCGCCAGTGAAGGGTCCAAAACTAGCGTCTTTGCGCCATTGACCTACGTCCGGTATAAGCACGGTGAGATACATGTCGATAGAGACGCGTAACATGCTGACGCACAGAGTTCAGAGCCTGGACTAGGGAATTCCGCGCAATATCCTTCAGTAACGAGACATCAAGATGCTCTTTGAAATCGTGATCTGTTGTAGAGGAGGTCTGTTCGTCAGTCGCAGAGGTGGAGGCAGCCATAATGAAGGTTAGCCGCCCGTCCGGGAACGGACAACTGGTGATCGGAATAACGGAACCGGAGCCAACCTCCGCGAGATCTAAGATCTTCAGCAGCTTTCTAACACATTACGGTGCCTGCAAGCTTGGTATATTCTCTTGTTGGATACACAAATTGCATGGATAAAATACAGATGGAAATAAGGTGCACGATCGTATGAGATAGTTGAACGTTTATATCGAGTTCCGTCGGGCACTTTGTCCTTTCTTCCTCTTCGAAACAGCCTCCTTGCCCTCGACGAACCCGGTTGGGAGGCGGTCCTCCTCTTCCCACTTCTCCAAAATTTTCAGAGTGGCCTGATATCCCTTCTCTTGGATTTCCTCGAATTTGCCGAACTGCATTGTTCCGTACTGCGATGTGGACAAGATGGGTGGAGCTCAAAACGGTGGATAGGATGGAATCGTACCTCTTGGACCGGCATTGCCATGTATAGACATCCCGGGGTGGTCTTCGCGTTTTCCAGCGTACGTACACTCGAGACACTAGAGTAATGATCAGAAAGACGTGCAAAGAAACAGATATCTTGACTGACTAGGCCAAGCGACTCTGGATTTCGGTGATCGCCGGAATCGTTCTCGCATTTGAAAAGGGATTCCACCTGTTGATGAGGAGCCACCAACCAGAGACAGTGTCACCGAAGTTTCGCGGAGAGTTGTCATCGATCTGTTAAGCGTGAAGTCATAAATTGCCTGAAATTTAGGCTTAACATCTGTCGACGCACCGAGCCAACGTCGGACGCGAACACTGCACTAGCTCCCATGTCGAACATCGTCGAGACCTACAGCTGGGTGTCAGACAGAACCACACGCGCCCCGCTCATGTCTACTTACCGGCAAGTTGTCCACTGTATCATTCATCAGATACAGAAGGCAAGGATAGAACAAAAGACTAACGGTATCCACCATCCACAAGCATACTTCCATTGTCGCATAGGGGAGGGAGAAGACCCACGAGAGTCATCGATGCGCCTACGAACGGTCAGCCGAGTACGAATACAGCGGACGGACGCGATGCTTACGAATGAACCTCCAAGCGTAGCCAGTTTCGTGTATCTCCATTCTGGAATGAATGATATTTGATGTATTGCAAAAGAAGGGGAGCCACATATCCTCAATGTGTAGATCATAAAACGCCTAAACAAACTGCGTTAAGTATAAGCTCATCAGCGTCCACGGCCGTGCGTACTTTGTAGAGGGAACGATTAAATTCGTGGCCCTAAGAACAAAAGCATTTAAGCAGGTGAGACCAACTACAAGCGCGGCTGCGTACCGTGGTATAGGCAACAAGCGGATATGTCACGTCTGAGAGCACTCTCCAGATATTTCCCATCCTGCTGCTGAAACGCTTCGCACGACCCGAGCTAGAGATGATGTCACCTTCCCTGGCATACAAGCCTCCAATGAAGGCACCAATACTTGTCCCTGCGATGTCCATCAGTTCATGCGCCTGATACCAGTGTGAGAATCCTACCTCCGACGTGGTCAATGGGTATGCCATATTCTTCCAAAGCTCGCAAGACGCCCTAGATCACGTCAGAAAGCGAACTTGCAATCAAGGACCGTGAACGTACGAGATGCGACATGCCCCTCGCTCCACCACCACCTAAGACGATTCCGATCGATTTACCACACAGACGTCGTGCAAGCCTGGCGAAGTCATTGCTGTGCGGTGGCCGCTGAGGCCGGGGACTCCCGCCGCCCGCCACGATACTTCTGGATTTCGCTCTGCACTTTGTCCTTGAGGTTCTTCAGCGCAGCGATGCCCGCAGGGTCTTGTGGCATCGCAGTCGCTTTAGTCACAGGGATTTTCAGTCCCTATCAGAGTTATCAATAAGCGTTCTTCGCATCTTGGAGAAGACATACTGGCAGTTCGACGTGTAGATGTTGGTGAATCCATGGTCGATTCTAGTTTACGCGATGAGTGTTCTTCGTGGTCCTGGTTAAGTTTTAACTCACCTTCAACCATTCACGGGTCGATCCAGGCAAGATCGAGCGATCAGGGTGAAGCAAGATGAGCTCCTTCCGCGCCGTAGTCTTCATGGAAAGAAGTAGGCGCTCGTAATCGCCTATGGACGGGTCATCTCCCATGCCTACAACCATGACAAAATCGGCCTATGCAAAGGAGAGTTCAATAGAAATGGAAGACCGTTAGGTCTAGTCATACCTGACGGATACAAGTTTGCGTCCAAGAGCTATTAACGGCCGAATCAACCACATAAAGCACGATCTTATATCGCTGTTCCTGATCGGCCAGCCAGGCCGCCGTCTTCAGCTTGCCCATGCGAGTGAATGCATGTCGTCCGAGGGTGTTAGATACAAGCGCCTGGTTCAGATAAGACGTGGGAGCACCGATGCCCTCGAGCGCTGAATGTAGTTTACGCGCGAAGATGTCCACAGGGATGTGGCGAGATACTGGAAGGATGGCGACGGTCTTCAGGTTAGCGTTATTTCGACGAAGCTCGGTCGTTGGATTCCATGACCTTGCGACCGATGGAGATTCCAGGTCGCTTCGGACACGAGATGCTATCATCCGCAACAAGCTATGAAATGACTAAATTAGTCTCTGCAGGAACGCATGCAAATTGTCTAACTCACAGCGCGGTGGTCTGCGGATTCCTATTTGAATGGAGAATTGATTAGAATCGTTGTCGTTTAATATCGGGAAAAGCGAGACTCACCGGGAAGAGATTGCATTGAACAGAGTTTGAGGCATGCGGATAAGTTCGGTGTCACGAATGGCATGAACAGTGGTCTTCCTCGGTGTGCTTGTGATAACGTCAATTTCTCCCGCCGTATCGCCTTGACCATATTCCGTAATGATATTCACTCCTCCTTCCTCCTTCTCAGTGATGGCACGGAGACGACCATTGATGACGATGTAGAAACTGTCGGAAACATCGCCCGTGCGCCAAAGGATCTGGCCGGCGTTGACCTGCATCCAGTCTAATGAAGCATCGATTTGCAGAACTGGAAAGGCATCCACATCGTCAGTCTCCTTTTATTAGACAAGCGCACTGTCCTTACCCAGCGGGGACAACAGAGAAATCAGGCGTTTGGCCAAGGTAAGTAGAACGATGGGCTGCTTCTCAAGCAGACGTTCCAGGGCATGGTGGGGCAAGAATCCTACGTAGGTATTCGTTTTCGCAACAATGTCCACGTAAGACGCAGTATTCGATAGTGAAGCTGCAATTCGATCAGTTGGATTGTCACTGACAGCATTTGATAGACGGACCTAAATATCCAGCAATCCCTCCTGGTTTCACAGTGAAGAGGGGCGTTCGACCTTCCGGTTCTCTAGGTTCGTCCTCTACATCCCCAGAACCAGCTCGGGTGAATGTCGAGGTCGACGCAGTGTCCGCATGGCGTGAAGGGAAGGTCTCCGAGGCGTAGAGAGAATTAGGCGTCAACGTAGATGGTTTTACCTTTGTCTTTCGCTGCGGCTTCTCCTTGGACGGGAGCAGAATATCCAGGAAGCCGTCAATAACATAAAATAGCCCTGATCGGGACGTTGGTTGATTCGTCATGTAAGAAATAGAGATACACACATACCTGTATTCCGCTCTCCTGCCCGTGCAAGGTACGAGCCGGGTGTAAAGAACAGGATTTCGACTTCATTGTCCAAGCCTTTCATGTAGGTCTTGCCCGTCTTGGTAGATGAGGAACCACCCGTCGTGCTAGATGCATCATCGGCCATGTCCAATAGCGACAGTGAACCAAATGACGAATTGAAAGCAGCCGTCCGGGACAAATTCGCGCTTGCCGTCGGCGATACCGGGGGAAACGCAGGCGAAGCTTCGACGGATCCATCGCCACTCATCGGGGGCTGCAGCAGACCGATCGACATCGCAATGCAGTTCATGACCGATTCCCGAAGATCGAAATCTTCGCCCTCAAGCTTAGACGACTCTTTCAACAGCTCCGCATCCAGAGGATCGCCGAAGAGTTCCTGACGGAGAATGCGAGGGGTCGTAAACGTGCTCTGAGCGCGGTGGAAAGGCGGGAACCCGTCATCGGAACGGGTCGTCGAGCTAAGTAGATCCCCTGCTTGAACCTGGTGCCGAGAGGTATTACGGTTCTGAGGCAGGAAGAAATTTGTCGATTTCTGCTGTGGAACTGGACTCTCTGTCACATGAGGTGTCGAGAAAGTCGAATCGAATGCAGATGTTCGAGTAGATGATGACTTCCGAGTGAAGTGACCGTTATCATCGACAGAATCGGCTGTGCGGACAACGTCGAACCGTTGCCGAAGCTGTTCCATCCCACCAGATTCGTAGAAGATCGGGGGTAGAGGATGGCATGCCAGATCATTGATTGCTTTCTCCGTGCGGAGAACTTCCTTGGTCAGTCCCAGATATCCATGTGCAGCATTAAAAGTTACCCGCGAGAAGCGAGTCATGATGACTATTTGAACCTGTCAAACTCTGGCAATGACGAAAAGTGAAATGGCACGGACCTTGAACCATATGTGCGGTAGCTTTTGGGAATTTCTTGGTTACGCGGCGAAAGGCCTCGGCAGGGATGACCGCCAATGTAGTATCCTCGGTAGCTCGAGCGACTGTTCCGAAGTGAATCTGGGTATTTTTGCGCATTGGATGTTGTGTTCGCAGGTGAGGCGTCTCGGATGACACGGTGGCGGTACTCGGAGAACGGATATCAGACGATGGAGACCTGGCATCGAAAGGATGTGCGGTAGAACCGGACGAAGAAACTGAAGGCGAGCGGCTCCGTCCCCTCAATGGAAAGGTGTTGAGGTCGAGCTGCGATACGTCCGAGTCAGCGCGCCTTCCGCGAGTCCGGGGAGGCGGTCGCGGCAGACCGCTATCGGTGGTGGTGCCCTCGTCGACGTCCGGGTATTCCTCGTCTTGCCAACTCATCTTGACGTTCTCAGTAAACAGGCTGAGGATGGTGAACAAGCTGGACAGGGTCCCTCCGCTGCCAACCTCGTTCATGAGTTCGTAACCATTCATATCCTCATTATCCCAGCTGCCGCCTTGAGACTCGGCTGGTTTCCCTGACGGGGCGTATACCTGCACCATTCCGTCGACTACACAGTAGAAATTTTTATCTTGGTCGAGAGACAGGCTATCGCCGGCAATCAGTCTGCGAGTTTGTAGGTGCCGGGCAAGTTCATGGAAAACCTAAGAGCAGAGATCTGATGTCATGTTTTGCGGGCGAAGGCACCAATACTCACATTTTTCTCCAAGAACCCAAACACTCGAACAGCCTGCAAGAACTCGTCGAGGTAGTTGTGGAAGGCAGGAGGGGCATCAGCAGTGTTGACATCGGGGTGCAATTCCTGAGCATCGGGCTTAGAGAGGGGAGGCTCTTTGAGCTGAGTATAGGTGTTGAGGTATCGATAGCGAATCCAATAGTTGAGTGCGACTGCAGACGCAACGAAGATGATAGCGAAGGACCAGAAATTGAGCTGAGCTTGGTGTTAGACGCGCGCATTACGTGAGGGCTCGCAAGCACGTACCGTCAATGTCATGGAATAGGATAGCACGGAATAGATGAATCGAGGAATGCTTATGGTCGCAAACGCGACGAGAGCCTTGACCCATGATAAAAGGTAGACTGCATCGATGTTAGCACCAAACGACACAGAAGTGAACGTACGACGCACGAGTGACCCAAAAGAATGCGGAGAGGAAGGAAACAACTGGATGCCGGTCGCCTGGGTCCATGGCTTCAGGAACTACGACAGTTGAGACTGTAAAAACCGTAGTAGGATCCATGGCGAAGGCGGAATCGCTTTATGTATGAGCCTGAGATGGTCTAGTGCCAGTGGCGGCTTGGCCGTGCCTCGAAAAGGGCAAGCAGGCTGAGCGCGTCTGCATGTTCTCATCACGTGGCTCATTTCCGTCGAACGTGTCTCGCAACCCGCCCTCATATGCTCGCCAGAAAAGTGCACTTTACTTCAGACAGCTTGCAAACGTCCTATCGAAGAGATCAGACGTACGATACATCTCTTATTACTATATGTATGACACCTGAAATCGAAGGCCTACTACAGTGACACACCTCCCACACCTGTTGTACATGTAAAAGCAAAATCAATTTGCGACAGCCAACCGAGGTGAACGAATAGGCCTGAATAAATATGGTATAATCAAAAGAAGACTGAGATTCGAAGAATACAACTGCAAATCGATTGCTCGGCGGGGGAGAAACGGTCACTGACCGGTAAATTAGAATCCGAACAGCCTGAAAACCAAGTACAAAAAAGACCCCATGAACCGAATGGCTGATAGCCCGGCTCTGGAAAACGATGAGTATGGATATCGGATGCAACGAACGTGGCAACACTCACAGTGCGATAAACAAAAAGCTGAGGTACGGGTTGAAGTTCGCATCAGTCGTGTTCTCAACGTGCTTGTTTACCCAATTCGTAAAGGCGGTCGAAGTGAAAACGACAATCATAGCCCTGATTATCGATGCCATTCAGTGAGGACGGCAGGCTGTGTGCGAGGCAAATCACGTACATGTTGGTGCCAACCCACGCCAGTACGACATTTGTCCTGCTGTTGCGGTCCCGATCAGCCTGCTTGGTCGCCGCATCGCGGTGCTCCTTCTCCTCCGGCGCCTTCTGCTGCAGCGAGGAGCGGGCGGCTGCCCAGAGCTGATCCACGTCCTCGCGCTGTGTGGGCAGCTCGACCTCGAGGAGCTCCTTGCCGTCCTCGCCCTTGATCTTCTTGGCACCGCCGAGATCTTTCGCAGAGCCGTTGTCACCCTTCGTTCCCCTACAAGACTGGGTTAGGTACGTCATGACGGATCAGTGTGATGCTCACCAGGTGACATCGTGCAGGTTGCACATAGCGTACATCACTGGTTAAGGTGATATTACAATGAGACATCTTACGGCAAAAGTCATAAGGTAAGATACGAACTTAGGATGTTGACATCTACAACTCAATTGTCAATGACGGTCATCAATGAGAGCTGGCTGATAGTACTCACAGCTTGGCAGTAAGAATAGGTATTGGAGGAACGATGTGAACATGTGCCATGGCTCGAAGTGCATGAAAGACGAGATAAAGTATAGGCCGTAGGTAGCTCCGATGGAGATAACAAGTTCTCGTAAGGTCTTATTGGTCTCGACCAAACTAGGATAAATGACATGTCTCAGCCAGTTGAACCCAGTAGCGATGTCAAAGGAGGCTCACTGAGGAAAGTCTTTCCAGCCGGCAACGTTGTGAGGGAGTGCAAGGTAGATAGTGTAACCAGTACACCATAGCGTGATTACATTGCACAGACCGAAGAGAACCACGCACAGCGCGTACGTCCATTTAGAACCCTAGAAATACATCAGTATGTATCCAGTGCTGGAGCCGATTGAAACTCACTTGTGGTCGATTGCCGAGGGAGCAGACAATTACGACGAAGAGCAGAGCAATGTAGAGCTGGACAAGAACATTGAATATGCGGGGCTAATCCGAACTATAATCAGACTCACCTTGAGGAAGACTTCGAACACATCCTTGCCAGCCCCATCATCCAAGAAACGGAAAGGGTCGTTCTTCGAGTCTGACGTAGCGGATGACACAAGCTGGGAGGCGAGCACCGTCAGCGCTGATCCATATTTGACAGATGGTCCGACTCACGAAGAAGAATGCCAGGTAGAAATTTGCCAGGGAGGTCCACGTGAAGAGAAGATTGACAGCATTGTAGATGAACTCAATCTAAACCAGAAGTCAGCTTAGAAGGGTTGACTAGCAGGGTACACAATTCGAAAACTCGCCTGAAGGACGATCTTTCGGAAGAAGTTCTGCCCAGACGTCCATATCCTGAAGAAGAACACCGTAGCGTGAATGGAAGCGAATAGTGAACCGTTCAACCAGCGACGACGTTGTGAGATGAACTCCGGCAACGACGTAGGTACATCGGTCGCTGCCTTCGCGCTCTTGACATATTTGAGCCTGGAGAAAGGGGTAAGAAATCATGTGGGCAGCGGAGTAGACGCGGAAGAGAAAAAAAATACTGACACCCAACCTTCGTTCTTCTTCGTTACGATCTCGAAGCAGAGAATACGATCTTCGGCGAGGTACATGTTCCGTTCTAGTGCCGACGGCAAAGATGGTTAGTCGGACTGGTTGCATATCGATGTGCGGAAGAAGTCACCGAAGAGTCCAGCGCCGTCCGACCCGCTGCCATGCAGAACTTCTCCTCTGAAATAGGATGCCAGAGGACCTTTTCCGTTGGGCCCATTCTGCAGAGCTTTGTATCTGTACGCGCTGAAGGCTCCAGGAAGAACGCTAATATATCCAAAGACACTCTGTGCAGCTCTCATCAGCACAGCTTCAGGGCTGGCGAGGAAGTCCACTGACCTCGAGCGGCTTGTCAAGGATATTGGACATCTTGTACTAACGATTTGAAGTAATTCAGCTGACCATCAGAGGACCAGACGTCGGATACTTACCTCGAAGTTCTGGGATGCGGCGAGTGGACTCGTGAACAGAAGACTACAAGCCCGTCCTGCCTCCACACAAATCCTAGATTGCAGGTCAGGAGAGCTGCAGGAAGAGAGGGCGGGTGTTCCTTACTCTCCACAGGCGCCGCCGACGTTGGAGTGCTTGTCGAAACCTTCACAGAAGAGGTCACGATCTAATCTGGAATGGAACGGGCCGAACTTACATTTCCAAAGCTCATAGATTGAGGTGCCCGTCGGTTTCGTACCGACATCCAGAAGAATACAAACTGGGCGCAAGGTCGGAAGCAGATCACGGAGCATAGATAACCACATACCGTTAGGTTTAATGAGAGGCCCAAAGGCGTTGAAGAACCACCGGTGGCTGTTGAGCTTCTTCTTGTTCTGTTCCTTCAAGCAGAAGATAATCTGCACCGGGCAGGCCCCAGTGGATACTTCGCCGTGTTCTGTGACGATGACGCTGGAGGTATACCTAAAGTCATGTCAAAAATCAGCTGCGCCCAAATGATTTTTCCTCAGAGGGCGTACTCGAATATGTGGGCTGTCACGTCTTTGCCAGCAACGGTATCCTTGGCGATGCCATCTTGGTAGCAGCCCATCTATTACGCTCATTAGCAACTATGATGCGGAACGACCGTGGAATGAAATCTACGAGGGAGAGGACGTGCAGCGTCCGCTTGTTGACTTTGTTCCGACCGTCTGAAACGACGCAAACCACCACCTTCCTCCAGCCCTCGGGACCCCATGTCTTCGATTTATTGCGACCGCATAAATGAGCAATGTTTTTGATGACACTATGAAAGTGATGAGATGATCTGTCATGTCACAGGAAACTGAATGCTCACGAGTTCATGGTCCGAACGAACAGAACCTCATCTTCATTATACATTGTCATGACAATAAAAAGTTCCGTCTGTCGACCGTAGAGATAAGGCCGAAGGGAGTATTGCTGGCGCATGAAGTCGTCTGGATCGCACGTTGCAGCGGTGTACCTCATCTTCGTCATCTCTTCGGAAGTGTTGCCCTTCGGGACGATGTGCGTCGGTACATGGACATCGAAGACGAGATTTCCTTGCTGCAGCTCGACGTGTCGGACGGACCTCCGTTTCAGGAGCTTCTCTCTCGCCTCAGAATACGCCGCGCTAGCCTGGTGCCGAAGAACTGGCGGACCCCGTTGTTGCTGGGGAGGGTAGTCGGGCTGATATGCATACGGCATCGAAGGTACTGGAGCGGCATAGGCCTGGCTCATCTCGTATTGCGGGTTTAGATGCGCCTGAGAGCCATTATGACTGCTCTGATAAGACTTGGCTGATTTTGTGTCCCAAGATTGCTGAGCGGGGTAGTCCTGCTGGTGTGGATCATGAGTAGGGTAGGACCCGCCGTACCCGCCGGCGGGTGGGTATCCAGGAGCGACATTGTCGTCGTGAATGGGGTATCCGTGGTTTGTGCTGTGCGCACCATAAGGATCGTGGGGTTGATTGTAAGCCATATCGTGGTCAGACGGGGGTGCTGTTAACGAATGACGGACGTATAGGTCCAAAAAGCTGTCGGTGGACAGCGCGAAACCGGGAACGAAGGAGGGACAAGACCACGACGATGGCAACAGGCAAAGGGAGAAAGAGCTGAGAGCGGGCTGATCAACGGCGACGGGAAGCTGTTCCCGCTACAGCCATGTGAGCCGACTACCAGTGCAGGCGATCTCCATCGTTCCCGTTCAGGCAATTTAGATCTTGGTAGCAACAACTGCCGAGCGTACCTGTTTCCTCTCGGGCCGCGGCTCGTCTGCCGAACACTTCCGCCTCTCTGAAAAAACATACGGGTCTACATTTTTTGTCGCATTGAAGCCGCATGACAAGAAAGGTTCGGCGGACCTGCCACACCGACACACGGATGCAAGCAGTTCTTAGGCGCCGCTCATCGGTCAAAGTGGCACATATTAATGCTGTACACCCTATCGGCAGATATGATACCGTTTAGTGAAGCTATTCGACTCGGACACCCGTAGATTACGGAGCTAAGGTGCTCTCGGGGAGCTGTCAGAACCGTAGAAAGGAAAACTTCAAGGCACAAGACACACCTGACCACCCCAGGCTGCAACGGTGTTGTTGCAGCGCGAAAGTCGGCAGTCAGAAGCGACACATGTCAAAGCGTGGACCATCTCCGCACGCCTCGAAAGGGTCTCTGCAAACACAAGGCAGCTGCCACAAACCCAAAGCAAGGCATCGATGCTCGGTCCGCCGAGCTCGGTCGATCCGGAATGGAGAAGCCTCGCAGGCGGCAATCGCGTGCGTAGAGACATGCTGGAGACAGGCCAAGAAGCAGGATCCATAGATGCGGAGCATCTAATCGCGGTCTGATCGGGTAGACGGTGCAAGCTCGGCACACCGATAGAGCGGCATAACTGGGAAGATTCACTGGAGAACGCTCGAATAGAGACGTTCGGGTTGGAAGCCATCAGGGTTCGGGTGAATCCCTTGAAGTAACAGTCACAAGCCTCTGGGCGTCCGGGACTTGATGCAGAGGGGCAGACATCGGCTCACCGAGACAGGCTGCCAGCGTATCAATAATCATGCTGATAATAATCTGTCCTAGCTTTAGGAAGAATCTGTGCCACGGTTACCATGGATCAAAGCTCTGGGACAACAAAAATGAGGTGATGGGCCAATGCACAGTGCCGCTAATTGTCGTCGTGTGCGGGTCAAAGAAAGCAGAAGGTGACAGGCCAAAGAATTGAGTAAAGCGATGATGAGCCTCCACGTT
Source organism: Hericium alpestre (assembly GCA_004681135.1). NCBI lineage: Eukaryota > Fungi > Basidiomycota > Agaricomycetes > Russulales > Hericiaceae > Hericium > Hericium alpestre. Next base: position 15,391 of record SFCI01000073.1, on the reverse strand, counting down.
GTGCAAATTATAAAAAGCAACTCGCCCGAGGGACCATAGTTCCCACGCTCAGCCGCCCTTTACCCTCCTCCTCGACGCCTCTCTCGCTGTCCTTGTTCTCATCCTCGCTCCTCCCTTCCTCCCCTAACGCACCGTATCATTCCCCATCTCTTTTTTTTTTATCGTCTCGCAACCCGTTTCTGACACTCAGAGTGAGTACAGCGTCCCTTTCATGCCATCCAATAGCTACGACGACTGCGGATGCATTTCCCAACACGATGGCCTCGAATCTGCCTGCTCCCAGGCATCCGCCTTCCAACTTCGTCGGCTGTAGGCAGAAGTCATGAGTGCAGGTCATTTATTCTGGTGGGCCACATCGGCGGGGCCGGGAGTCGACGCACGATAGTTGTGATGCGTCTCTAGCGAGCGCTGGTAGCTCCAAGAGCTTTGACCTGCATGCGGCTCAGCCGCTCGCGTTCCGCAACTCCACCTGCCCGTGCCATTGCCTTTGACCTTTCGCTGACCTGTCCCACTTCTATAGTCTCATTCGCCCCTCTATCGCAATCGTTGATACGTAATGGCCGATTCCTCCGCGCACCGACTTGACCTCCGCGTTGGAGGCAAATACAGGCTGGGGAAGAAGATTGGTTCGGGCTCCTTCGGTGCGTCTTGTTGCATGTCACGCCACACATTCCTACTGACCTTTTGACAGGTGACATCTACCTGGGGATCAATATCATCTCCGGCGAGGAAGTCGCCATCAAGCTGGAGTCCGTGAAAGCCAAGCACCCTCAGCTTGAGTACGAGTCGAAGGTCTACAAGACCCTCGCTGGTGGCGTTGGCGTCCCGTTCGTTCGCTGGTTCGGGACTGAATGCGACTACAACGCCATGGTCATTGATCTTTTGGGTCCCTCATTGGAGGACCTGTTCAACTTCTGCAACCGCAAGTTCAGTTTGAAGACTGTGCTCCTTCTTGCTGATCAGTTGGTATGCTCATGTTTCTCATTGCCTCTGTAAACCGCTGCTAACGTGCGCCATGAAGATCTCTCGCATCGAGTACATCCACTCCCGCAACTTCATCCACCGTGACATCAAACCCGACAACTTCCTCATGGGCATTGGGAAGCGTGGGAACCAAGTCAACGTCATCGATTTCGGTCTCGCGAAGAAGTACAGAGATCCGAAGACTCATCTCCACATTCCTTACAGGGAGAACAAGAACCTGACTGGTACTGCTCGCTACACTTCCATCAACACTCATCTGGGCGTGGAGCAAGCTCGTCGGGATGATTTGGAGTCCCTCGCCTACGTTCTGATGTACTTCCTCCGTGGAGCTCTTCCCTGGCAGGGTCTCAAAGCTGCTACCAAGAAGCAGAAATACGACCGGATCATGGAGAAGAAGATGACCACTCCCACTGACCTCTTGTGCCGCGGGTTCCCGAACGAGTTCGGCATCTTCCTCAACTACACTCGTGCGCTCCGCTTCGACGACAAGCCCGACTATTCCTACCTGCGCAAGCTGTTCAGGGACCTGTTCGTCCGCGAGGGCTTCCAGTACGACTACGTCTTCGACTGGAGCGTGCAGCGCAGCGCTCAGGACGAGTCTGCCAGCGCCACCTCGAAGGCTGCCGCAGGTGGCCGGAGGAAGGTACTCCAGGAGGATGACGGCGAGCCTCGCGCCAGCGATCGGCAGTGAGTGAGCATTTTCTTCCATCTCTTTGAGGAGTTGTTAATGATGAAATTGACAGGCTGCGTTCTCACACTAGGCAGATGCAGGCCGCTGCTCCCGGTGCCGTGGGACAGCAGCGTGGCGCTCGTGGGCGCGACGCTGAACTCTGGTAAATGTCTATCGGTCCATTGTCTGTTCGCTTGTGCGCGCCCGGGGTCCGACCGAGCGAGGGGGCGGAGGGTAGGGGAAGAGAGGTTTGCTCGGTCATTGCAAGTTTTGAAATTCGTCGATCATCCGGGTGGTGGGAGATTTGGAGACCGCTTCGCAGCGGCGTTGGAGGCGAGGGCTGGTAGGGGCACGCCGTGTGTACGTTGGATCGCAAGTTCTAGATCCATGGGTTTTCTTCACTCGGTGCAATCACCATCCCTTGGCGCATCTATCACGCCTATACGCTGCACTGGTTCTTCCGTCGGTCAAGTCCGGGTCCGTCCCTACTGTTCTTGATGCCCCCTCATGAAATCGCGCCGTCACCATCCATTGCAGTAACCCCCCCACATTTTCTTTCTAACACGGACGCTATATTCTTTTTCACGCCCCCGTCCCCGCATCTTCGGATATGTGTATGGGCGGCTGCCTTTCCCCCTCCCGATACTCTTGCTAGAACCCCCAGTTATGCGCCCGTGTCGATCACTCGCAGTTGTTGTTCCCTTGTGCCATAGCATCATCGAGTTTACCCCTTCTTAATTCCTTCCCCACGTCCACACTCGTTTACGTTTGATCACGTCTTTCTTATTATCCCTCCTGTTTCTACTATCATCCCCGCATTTTGTTGTCCTCTGTTCCCCCACCTCATCGTAGCTCCGCATCCACGCATACGGAGCGACTGAGGGCGAGTGGGTTGGGAGAGGGCGTCGCGTCTTATCCGGTGGGTCGAGGCTCTGTGAGGCGGCGTGGAGGGTTGGTTGGCAAGGGAACACCTTACACATGATTGTGCCGACACCATGTAGGCTTCAGGCTGTGGGGTGGCGCAGGAGTATGCTGCCCGCGGACGTTTCTCTTTTCTCTGACGACTTCATGTTCCCTCTACGACGTCCCTCCTTCCTTCTCACTAGCGCTGTAGTCGATCGTCATGGGTTTGACGCAAGACTCTTGCCCCGTGCACGCTCTCCTGTACTGTATGGTTACTACCATCCCCTCCCTGCCTAGTCCTGTGTCTGCATATATATAACGGTTATCATTGTGCACTTGAAGCATGCCTGCTTAGATGAACTTAGGTGAGGTGTCTTAGCCCTACGATGAGATGCGGCGCCGTACGTCGTCTGGCAGCTCTCGAATGTACAGGATGTCATATGAATCCACGCAGGTGCGTTCCATACATGCGACCTGCATAAAGTAGCATGTCACTTTATCCCGACGGCAGAGCAGATTCGGCTTCTGTTCCATACATTATAACTTCTGCTTTCGTAGGAAAGCATTCCGGAGAGTTTTGTCAGTATCCTTCCGTTAATTTAAAGAATCAATGAAAATAAGTGAGAGCCCACTAGTTGCGCCCGCCGACACATGGATATTGGTCGGAGTTGGCCGGCGTTGAGTGCGTCGAGGCTGTTGCCAAACAACCGAATGAGGGAAGGGCCAAACAACTGACCACGTCGCGCTCACCGCCAGGGACAGCGAGCTCAACTACATCACGACCGCTCTCCGCGACGACTTCCACCATGTCTCTGTTGTCCAAGAAGGAGGAGGAGAGCGGGCTCAGCTCTTACTACAACAACAAAACCACTATCATCCAGGAGGCCCGTGTATTCAACGAATCACCCATCAGTCCCCGGAAATGCAGGGCATTGCTCACGCGCATAGTCTACCTGCTGTACATTGGAGAGACGTTCGGGACGCAGGAATCGACGACGCTGTTCTTTGGAACGACTAAGCTGTTCCAGCACAAGGATGTGAGTGTCCATTGATCAAACCGTGAAAGCGCGCACTCACAAATGCGTGTCTACCACAGAGCGCGCTGCGGCAGATGGTCTATCTCGCTATCAAAGAGCTAGCGACGACCGCTGAAGATGTGATCATGGTTACAAGTAGTATCATGAAAGACATGCAGCCAAACTCGGAGGTCATCTACCGACCGAATGCTATTCGTGCTCTGTGCCGCATAATTGACGTACGTATACACCTTACTTGAGGACATCAGTTAGCACTGCTAACGATGCGTAAAGCCTTCTATGGTGCAAGGTGTCGAGCGATTCTTTAAAGCCGCCATTGTCGACAGGACACCGTCTATCTCGTCGGCTGCTCTCGTCTCCTCGTATCACTTATTCCCCGTTGCGAAGGACGTTGTGCGGCGATGGGCGAATGAAGCGCAGGAAGCGGTAAACGCCAAGTCCTCATCTGGCCTGTTCTCCACGGGCTCCGCATCCTCGTATCTTGGTTTCGGCTCTGGCTCAAACCAGAACAACGGTTACCAGCCCATGCCATCGACCAGTTACATCACCCAGTACCACGCTCTTGGATTGCTGTACCTCATCCGGCAGCAAGATCGAATGGCGGTCACGAAAATGATTCAGCAACTCGGCGGCGGGAAGTCGGGATCAGGCTCCGTATTGAAGAATCCCATGGCGCTGTGCATGCTCATTCGTTACGCCGCCAAGGTGATGGAGGAGGATCCAAAGTACGTTCTCGAGTTGCGGTCTTTATTTTGTTGACGGTTTGCTCATTGTCATGAAGTGTGCAGAGACAGATGTTTGAGATTCTTGAAGGTTGGCTTCGTCACAAGAGCGACATGGTAAACCTGGAAGCTGCGCGGGCTATATGCGACATGAAGGGTGTGACCGCAACTCAGCTTACAAGATCCATTGCAGGTATGGTGATATAATTGGCCTCTCGCTATGGTCTGTCTCACGGTCTCGCAGTTCTCCAGCTCTTCTTATCCTCGCCGAAGCCCACACTCAAATTCGCCGCAACTCGGAGTCTCGCCTCGCTCGCTCTCACACATCCTGCCAGTGTTGCTTCGTGCAATGTCGACCTAGAAAATCTCATCTCAGATCCGAACCGAAGCGTCGCTACCTATGCAATCACAACGCTACTCAAGGTACGAAAATTCTGTCCGCAGCGCTTGCCCACATCTAATTATTGACTATCCAGACTGGCAATGAGGCGTCTGTCGACCGTCTCATGAAGCAGATTACCGGCTTCATGAGTGAGATCTCCGATGAGTTCAAGGTCATCATCGTAGATGCCATTCGTTCGCTTTGCCTCAAGTTCCCGACCAAGCATGTCTCCATGCTTGGTTTCCTCTCGGGCGTTCTGCGGGACGAAGGTGGATACGACTTCAAGCGCGCAGTTGTCGAGGCCATCTTTGACATGATCAAGTTCATCGGCGACTGCAAGGAGCAGGCGCTTTCGCACCTATGCGAATTTATCGAAGATTGTGAATTCACCAAGCTCTCGGTTCGCATTCTACACCTGCTCGGTATTGAGGGACCGAAGGCCCCGCAGCCGACGAAGTACATCCGTTTCATCTACAACCGGGTTGTACTCGAGAATGCGACGGTTCGGGCTGCGGCTGTGTCGAGTTTGGCTAAGTTTGGTATTGGCGTCGATGATGACAAGCTGCAACGCAGCATCACCGTCCTGCTCAACCGGTTTGTCTCCATGCGCGAACGAATTCAGGGAAGCTGAACTGATATCTGCATCTGTAGGTGTCTCGACGATATCGACGATGAGGTTCGAGATCGTGCTGCACTTTACTTGAAGGCATTGAAGGAACCCTTGCTGGCGGAGATATATGTCAAAGATGGTCAGTTTTAACGAGTCATCGCGAAAATCGCGTATCTTTAAACGCCCACAGATTCTGTCCCTTCGTTGTCCGCCTTGGAGGCAAAACTGGTCGCTTACGTGAATGAGCCTGATGCCGCCGAACAGCCATTCGACATATCATCCGTTCCCAAGGTCAGCCGTGCACAGGCGGCGCAAGAAGCTGCTCGTAGGTCATCGTTATCTATATCTCATATTTATAATCTTCATGGTCTTCTGAAGGCCCCAGCACGCTGGATACCATCGGGGCGCCTTCAGTGCAAAAGAAGTCTGCCACACCTCCACCACCGACTGCCGAGGAGACTCGGTCTGCATATGCACAGCAGCTGGCCGATGTACCAGAACTGTCCTCATATGGGCCTGTGCTCAATAGCAGCGCGAAGCCGGCTCAGCTGACGGAAAGCGAGACAGAATATCAAGTTACCTGTGTCAAGCACGTTTTCCAGGAGCACGTTGTCTTCCAAGTGCGTGCATTTTGCTTGCTATGTATGACGCCGTTCTGATCATTGTATCCAGTTCAACGTGTCGAATACACTGCCCGACACAATTCTGGAACAGGTGTCTGTCATCATGCAACCGTCGGCAGATTCAGGCTTGATGGAAGACTTCATCATTCCCATTCCTTCACTCTCCGCCTCCACGTCGCCTGGCATTGTTTATGTCTCGTTTACTCGCGACTCTCCCGAGGAGTTCGCGACAGCTTCATTCCAGTGCATCCTCAAGTTCATCAGCAAGGAGGTAGACCCTACCACCGGCGAGCCAGAAGAGGAAGGCTACGAGGACGAATACCAGCTGGAGGACGTGGAGCTATCAGCTGGTGGGGACTACATTGTGCCCAGCTATGCGAACTTCGCCGCCGAGTGGGATCGACTGCGCGGCCGGTCGACGGCCACCGAGACGTTCGCGCTGTCGGCGATGGAAAGCATCAAGGGTAAGCTGCCTCGGGCTCCCGCTCTGGTACCCGCGTTGCTGACATACCCATGTTTCCAGCTGCCTGTGATTCGATTGTCGAGATTCTGAATATGGAGGCGCTTGGCGGCTCGCAAAATCCCACGTCCACTTCGATACACACGCTGCAGCTCTCGGGCCTGCTTACGGGTGGAGGCGGCAAAATTCTCGTGCGATGTCGCATGACTTTCTCCAGGGGACAAGGCGTGACTCTAGAGCTTGGGGTGCGCGCGGAAAAGGCGGAGGCGTGCAACCTGGTCTTGGCAGCCATTGGGGGCTAGATATGTTGAACGGACTGTGTCGATACGTTATTTAATCCATGTTGATGTCTCTCAGGTGTGCATGTCCACGCGATAAGGATCGGGGTTGTTACATAGTAAAATCCGAGGCCGACGGCGAAGGACGTTTATACAGTAACATAGCTACTGTACCTGGGGATGATAAATGTGGGGCAAGGTGTCGAGCGCGTTGCACGGAGAACGGACACCAATGGGGTGGGTGGTGTTGTCTGTGTTAGCGGAGTTCCGGGGCTAAGCGCGCGTCCGGGTTGCCAACCGGGCGAATCGTAATGCTCGTAAGGCACCCGACGTGAAGTAAGGAGGCACGAAGTGTACATGGTCTCATTCGCCTCCTCCCGATTATCCTATTTATCCTACCCGTGCGCTCGTCTTCGATATCCCAACAACCATGACTGCACCCCCCCCTTCCGGCGCCGAAGGTTATCCACGTCGACACTCGCGGTGCGGTCATACTAAGTGAGGAATCGCCCGAGGTTCGTGCGTCCCAGGCGCTCTCTCTGTGACGTCGTGCTCATATATCTGCCGATCCAGACTCGAGATAGTCGGGGGATCTACCTTCCCAATTACATTGAGCCGGTGTCGCACATAGCGGTTGACGTGAGTACACAGCGAATGGCGCAATGCAAGCTGTCTGACCCGTGTCTGCTGCCTTAGATCGGAGGCTCGCTTGCAAAGGTCGTTTACTTCACCCGCTCATCCGAACCACCAGCATCTCCATCCATCGCCGCCACGAATGGAGACACCTCGATCAGCGACATCTCGACGCCGGGCTCCGCCTCGCCGAGCTCAGACTCCTCCCGCCTATCACCACCGCTCAGCTCGTCCGAGCCCAAGCAAAATGGCGCCCTGACCCCTCTGATCCTCGATAACCACAACTCGCATCAGAACGGCGATGGCCTCGCGCGCAGCAGCAGCAGCAGCAGAGCATGCTGCGCGACACCCTCCTGCGCCGCACATCGCTGCAGCACTTCCCGGGCGGGTCCCTCAACTTCGAGCGCTTCGAGACGGACAACGTGCACGAGTGCGTCGACTTCATCCAGGGTCTGATCGAGCGCTCGGCGCGCGTCAACGGCGTCTCGATCGAGGAGATGCGCAAGGGCGTGAAGATCATCGCGACGGGCGGGGGCGCGCACCGGTTCTACGAGCTGTTCAGCGAGACGCTCGGCATCGAGGTGCGGTCGGAGGACGAGATGGAGTGTCTCATCGAAGGCCTGAAGTTCATCACGCTCATCCCGGACGAGGCGTACTACTTCTCGGACGAGCTCATCCAGTCCGTTACGCATCCGCCCCCATCGGGGTCGGGGAAGAACCATCCGCCAAACGTGCTCGAGCGGCCAAGCCCGAACCCCCCACAGTACGCAGTCACGTTTGAGAAGAACCCGTCGCCGGAGCTGCCTTGTCTTTTGGTTAATATCGGGTCTGGTGTATCTGTGATCCGAGTCGACGAAGACGGAAAGTATGAACGTGTTAGCGGAACCAGTCTCGGAGGTGGTACTCTGTGGGGTCTGCTGAGTCTACTGACCCCAGCGACGACGTTCGATGGTATGTCGCCTAATCGTTCGTCGCTCGCAAGCTGATACTGATACGTTTGACAGAAATGTTGGCCCTTTCCGAGAAGGGAGATAATGCCAACGTTGATATGCTGGTCGGCGACATCTATGGCCAAGATTACAGCAAGCTCGGCCTTAAGTCGACCACTATCGCCAGCTCGTTCGGCAAGGTTTTCAAGGGGCAGACGAAGCATAATTACTCGGCTGAGGATATCAGCAAGAGCCTGCTGTACGCCATCTCAAATAACATTGGCCAGATCGCGTAGGTGGCTCTACGTTTAGGTTTGATTCATGTGCTGATCGTTCTTCTCAGATACATGAACGCGGAGAAGTACCACCTGGACAGGATATACTTCAGCGGGTTCTTCATTCGCGGTCATGCATCAACGATCGCAACCTTGTCCTATGCTATCCGGTTCTGGAGTAAAGGAACGAAGCGCGCTTTGTTTCTGCGACACGAGGGCTTCCTGTGAGCACGGCCGTGTTTGCCCTTTTGCTGTGTTGCTGAACTAACGCCTACCCGTGATGCAGCGGCGCCATCGGTGCATGGATCAAGAACATCGACGGGGATCATCACGGCCAATCGTTGCATGAACCATGACCCATGACTAGAGACCCAGACCGTGTTTTGGATCTGATCTAGCGCATATTCACCCATTTACCCCGCACGCCATGCTTGCAGCAGGCTTGCATATGCTGTAAAATTAAATTATTGTATGGTAACTCTTCACCAGATAATCATGAAATTAATGCTCCTCGTGAGGGCACTGTCTTCGACCACAGGGCAGCCGGACTCAGTAACAGAGGAGCTGAATCAGATTGCTGGCTCGGCCGACTGTCAGAATCAGAGTAGAAGGCTCTGTAAGGCAAACTGCAAGGTACAGTCGAGCTCAATGATGGGCCGATGGCAAATCAAAACACGTCATAGCCGCTTGTACCGGCAAGATGCCGAGATCGGAGCGAGATGTACGAAAACTGCTGTATGCCGGTTCACTGCTTAATTACAGGCTCTTTAGCGACGACGAACGCCGGTCCAGAGAAACAGACGTGGAGGAGATTAGCTGTGTAGGTCCGGAGAAACTGATGACTGAGCTGTGGCCATAAGCTGCAGCCGGATAGCCATATGGATGTCGTTCAGGTGGTACACTGCAGTATGGAAGCGTTGATGTCAATAATGAACACACAGGCACGGCGGAAACGGAGTGTGGGTCCCGTAGCGACAACGAAGTGAATCTCATGAATTTGGTGTGATAATAGCGAGTACAATTGTCAAGATCTGTGCAACAATGGTCTGAATACGAGGAGACAACGGTGGGGGTGAAGGACAAGAATATGAGGAATTGAAATGTCGCACAAGGGTGAGACCGTGAGAAAGATTGTTTGCGTTCATAGCGAAGCGACAGTCCAAATCGGTATGCAGTAAGCTGCTATAATTTCCGATTATGCCTCTTGTCAGCCCATTCGCCCCTTTGTAACTTGCTCCAACTCACTCCCCTCCATCCCTCACATCGCCCTTCGCCTCCCCGTCCTTGCCATGGAACGGGCTTTTTCTTCCTGGCCCCAGTCGGCAGAAGAGCCTCCGAAGCAGCCAGAGGATCCCAAGGACAAGCCCAAGAAGCCCCGTCACCGCCATACAGCTGTTCAATTAGCAGCGTTGAATGAGCTTTATGATAAAAATGAGCATCCTTCTTTAGATGAGCGAACTGCTTTGGCAGAACGTCTTGGAATGTGCGTCCGCTCTCTATGTCTCCTGGCGCTTTTGATCATCTTTGACTAATTTGCATTTCGGGTTTTTCTTCTCCTTCATCGCAGGGAGACAAAGACTGTCAACGCCTGGTTTCAAAACAAAAGGGCTTCTGCCAAGAAGCGACATCGCGGAGCGGTCCCTTCCGCTGTAGAGCTCCCTCCTATATCTTCGTTGCTTGCATCTGCTTCCTCGTCAAAGTCAGCCCGGGCCCCCAGTGAGTTCGACGACACAGAGCTCCATCCTACTTTGCCGCCCCCGCGGTTAGAGAAGCCCGAAGCAGCCTCACCCGACGCCGTAAAGCACGAGCCGCCACAACAACAGACTGCCTTCTACGCGGGCAATCCCGAACACCGACATTTATACGAGACAAATAGTGTCGAAATGCCTCCTCGTCCTCGCATGCGCATGCGGCCTACTCCCCAGCAGACCGAAGAGCTGCGGAAGTATTACCAGAAAAATCAGCATCCAAGCAAAGAGCAGCGAGAAGCGTTCGCTAAGCAGATTGGGATGTGCGTATTTCCTTATTCGTCATATAGACTCGGCTGATCAAAGTCTGCAGGCGTAGCCAGAGCGTGACAAATTGGTTCCAGAACCAGCGCAGCATGGCGCGGAAGCGTCAAGAGGAGGATGCGGAGCTTTCGTCTCTGCCTTCACTCCCCGACAAGCCCAAGTCGGAAGGTCATTCTCATTCTGCTGACTCTCGGCGCTACTCTCCCTATCCGCCTGCCACTAATCACCCATCACTACGGCTGCGTTCGTCCCATCCGTCAATATCAACGTTCGTACACAGGCAAACACGGTCACCAAGCGCTCCACCTTCCAACGCTTCCATCTCCTCTCGAGCATCACCTTTTCGTAATGTTCCACCCTCGCAGCGTCCCCGAAGAACACGGCCGGAGCCTCATCAATTAGAAGCCCTGCAAAAGCTCTACAATCGCACGTCCAGTCCATCAATTGACGAGCGCACAGCCCTCGCGCTTGAAGTTGGAATGTAAGTCCACCAATTGGTGTACTTGTCTACACGCCCGGATCGATATTCACACGCCATTGTGCGATTCTCCCAGGGATGTGGCAAAGGTGACGAACTGGTTCCGCAACCTGCGTCAGACCGCGCGCAAACGTGCGAAAAAGCCTGGCGACGACGGAGACACGGACAGCGTGCAGCTGAACTCGGCGTCTGTCTCGCGGGGCGCTACGCCATCGTTCGGGTCATCATCATCCGGCGCGATGGAGGACAACGACATGGACACGGAGGTGGACGATGCCGATGCCGAGCGCATGGATGAGGAGGAGGACGAGTCTCCTCGGCGCGCTGTGCATTCCGATGCTGGTAGCGATGACGAGTATGAAGAGGCTGTCACGCCCTCCCCCGAGCCCTCGCCATCGCCGCCGCCGCCTTCCCTGAGTCCAGCAACGTTCACCGCCGTCCCGCGCGCACATAGACCGCGGATGGGCGTGGATCTCGCGGAGCCGGTGGCCTACCCCAAGGCTCACGAACCTATATCGGGTGTGAAGGTAGAAGATGCACTTCTGCTACTAGGCTTCCACCAACACATCGTGCACTGATATTGTACGTCCCCATGCTGCATCCTCCTGGCGCGCACTCACGCCGCCGCAGTATGATCTAATGTCGAAACCAAGCCGTACTCTGCAATTATATGTTCCATAATCCACCCACTGCGTATCTACGAACTCTCTTAGTGCTTCATCAAAGCGAACTGTCCATGTCGCCCAGACACGCGGACAGCGCACATCTCATTTATACTTATCTCATCTCTTCCTGTCACCCGCACGCTAGCAATATGCACTTCCGTCTATCTATATATGTGTGTATAGCGTCGTACTCGTGTAGCCCTGTCTGTCATGTCATTTGTCTGTCCCTCGCGCCGCGAGGGCAGCGTTTCTTGTTATCAGTGCACACGTTCGGTACAGAAATATACTACCTTCTTGCTCAGCTGCGTGAGGAGTGGGGCGGAGCTAGAAAGTGCCATATGCTGTCTTCGTGTGGATGGCGAGGTTCTGGTGGCGTCATTAGGCGGTAACTTTCTCGGCCTGGACGTCGACATGGATAGAATGCCGGGTGCAGAAGTTGATTGGAATTGCGCCTGGTTCCTATGGGGTGAGGTCGGTCGGAGCTGTGATAACCATAGCCTTCAGACCTCCCAGGCGGAGACGGCCAAGTTGCGCCTCTTGGCTCAAAGGTGGTCCAAGCTATGTCCATCTGCCGAGCTCACCGAGCGCACACTTCTAAGCTCCGTTTAACTTATCTTCGCACAGACGCCGTCTCTGTTCCCCAAATACCCACCGGAGCTTGAAGCTGGACATGCACCAGCTGCTCCCCACACATGCACGAGAACCGGTGATTCAGAGGAGGAGCTCGTGGATTCAAGACGCCGAGCAGCTCAGGCACGGCAGTGCTAGTGTGCTGCCAATCAGCGCACGCTGCCAGCACCCGGGGCATCTAGTGGTCCAATCACGTCGTGGTCTATTAGCGGTCCATCGAGGCAGAGCGGTGGTGGATCCCCCGGCCCGCGCCGCATCGAATGCCCACAATCTGTAGAGAACAGAGGTACAATATCGGAACGGGTCGCGCATGCGCACCATCGCCAGGGCTTCATTTATGTGGTTCTCGAAATCTCGAATGGCCAGGGTCGATGTGGCAGGACGCGTGCACGGACGGACGGAGAGAAATGAACGCGCCCGCGAGATGGGCCTCGTGCGGGGTTCGAGGTACGTATGGAGGGGCGGATCGGGGCGAAGAAGGAAGTTGAGATCGGAGGGAAGGCGGCGAGCGGAATGATGCCAGAATAGCTTTGTGTGTCGAATTGGCACGTTGCGTCCATGTCTGGTGTTTAAGTACGTGTGGGGAGACAAAGTGGCCATTGGAAGAACGCAACGGACGCAAAGAGCAAGTTCGAGAAGCTCATTTGATGGTGGAGGTACCGCGAAGCACAATTGCATATCAATGGACGATTATTATGGACATCACACGCACCTGGGCGACTTGTAAGTATAAACAAAAAGCGTAACCGTAATGATCATAATCAAGGGCGACTAGGCCATCTATGTATTCAAGACGAGTCCGACGAGTCTGTACGTATTGTATAAGTAATGTAAATCAACGACTTTTATCTAGGGAAGTAGTGCATGCGGAGAACAGACGAATAAGTAGTACGGATAGGTGTAGAAGATGCACGAGAACGCAGCTCGAAGGGGGTATGAAACAGGACTAAATGATACATAATTGTAACAGCAGTGGGTGCGAACGAAGCGCGGTGTGGTAGGATAGTACTGTAAGATGCCGGTGAACGAAACATGATTTCAGTGCCAATTAAAGTCCAAACCGTGACATAACAAGTGAGCGAATGTCCGTCAGCGTAGGACGAAATAAATACCACATCATAGTGTACAGACGGAGCGACGTCACGCGAGCGCAGTGAGGCCGAGCACCATCCACGCGCACACGCCGAAGCCGAGGCACACCCCGAGCTTGAGGGAGGCACTGCTCGCCGCAGTCGCAGCGCATGCTGCCAACGGTCTCGCCCGTGAAGCATTCGGAGTGGATGCGGATGAGCGGCGCGGGTATACTGGCGGTGCGCGGCGACGCCTGACCCTGTACGGAAGGCACAGAGACATGTCGGGAGGTGGGCGAAAGGCGCCCGACGTACGCCCCGCGCGTTAGGCGGTCCATGTCCGTTTCATTGTCGCTCCAGGCGGCGTCTAAGGAGGAGCTCCGGATGGGGCGCGCGGAGACGCTTGACGTGTGGGTGGGTTCAGAAAGCTGTGCAGGGTCGATCACGATGGCGAGGTGTTCCTTGTCGTCGCGGTTGTTGTGGTAGAGATGGAGGAATGCAATGCCGTGCGGGGTGGGTATACGGGTGCGTGCCATGCATTTGACGGTGATATCCTTGAATGAAATATGTTGGGTTGGGGTGATGAGGGATTGCGACGCATGAGACACAGATGATGCGCGGTCGCGAAGGGGTACATTGTCAGCAGGACGCAGAGGCTGCGCTCCCGCAGGAGCGTCGTTCTCCTTGCTCTCGGCGAGCTTCTGGCGGCGAGGGCCCTGCCTGCTCACATAGGTGTACCGCTTCTGTTCCCTCGGCTCCTGCAATGCTTCATCCCCATTCCATTTCGACCAATCCCACGCACCCTCGGCCTTCGGAAGCATAACACCTGGGAAGAAATCATGATGGTAATGATTCCGAGTGACATGGGGCCCCGAGGCAGCAGCAGCAGCTAAGAGTAAGGGGTCCAGCTCTGCATCGCGCCTCATAAATGCGTCCGCCTTGGGAAGAGTCGGTGCGGTGAGTGCATCGAAAAGCGCCTGATCAGCGTCGAGAGGCGAAGGACTGCCGCCGATGTGGGGATTGATACATTGGTGAAGAGTCATGGGGCTCGACCCGGGGGCACTAGAGTTGTTACGGTTGAGCAGGGAGCATGAAACTTATAAGACTGCAGGAGGTCATCAGTCGCGAAAACACGGCGCTCGGCCGAGTCGGCTCTCCGGCATACACCCGATCCTCTGACCAATCCCGCTGACATCCGTGCGACCCACCTTCCTCTTCGGGAGCGGTCTCAAATCACCAGCACTGTCACAGTATTCTCCTCTATCATCCGACTTTAACTATCTTTCCAGCACGTTCGACAGCCCGGGGCCCAGCCAAGAACAAGCTTTAACAGTCCCCGAGCTCACTGTTGTCTTTCAGAATGGTCACTCCATTCAGTTCGGCTGCATTTATGATTTCAACCGTAACTGCTAGTCTGCTCCCGCGCAGCGAGCCCGGTGTGGGAGGCGCCTGAGCTCAAAATGTCGATACTCTTTCTCTCACGACACAGGTATCTCACCGCCGTTTATTAGCTCGAGTCCGTGGCGGCGGTCTTGGGCTGTCTTCTCCCACCTCTAATCGTTACCATTGCGCCGGAGTCAAACCATGTTTTTGCGTTCGACGGTGCGCGTCAGCCTCGCATATTTATCTCTGTTCTGTACATTCGCAAGGTAAGGGGTCCGTCCAAGGATCCGATAGGTTTTGTCCGACTGACTCCAGTTGATTTTTGGAACGACAGATATGTCGTTTCATTACCCATCTATGTCGCAGACACAGAGCACCCCTTCATATTCATAATCCCCGAATCACTCGACCTCCCCCCACCTGCATTTTCTATCTACGAACTCAAAGCATCACCCCATCTACATTTTCCCCATCGCCCACTGCTCTTAACCAGCCCGTTTCCCCCACCCTTCCGCCCGCTGCACCACCACCGCCCCCGCAGCGTCACCAGCGGCCCGAGCATCGTCTTTATCACCCTCGGTTCCCTCTGTGCCCTCGTCATGCTCTTCAGCGCCGCACGCTGCGCACTGGACTACTGCCGCGGTCCC
>SFCI01000729.1:0-15937 GCA_004681135.1 Hericium alpestre | reverse complement strand
TCTTAGTTGCTCACTTCGGACTGCAGGTGTGTTACAGTGTTTCTTTCTCTTGTATCTAGTTGCTCACTTCGGACTGCAGTCTCTAATCAATTCCTGTGTCTCCTATTCGCTCCTCGCGCTCCTGAGTCGCTCCCTCTCGCTCAGATTCGCACTTTGACATGAAGGGGACTGGCTTCGTGATTGTAAGTCTACTGTTTAGTTGTGTATTGCTGTACTGACGTTACCTCCATGGCAGTCCATCGGGTGCAGTGGCTGCACGCGAGAGCTCGTTTGCATTGATGAGAGGAGGAAATGGTTGTTTTACCATTCGAAATGGATTGGACAGTCCGTGGGTTTGATATGCGGACTGTACATTGGGAATCACGGTCGTCATTTGCAAGAGAAGGAGAGCAGTAGGGACACGCAGCTTATGCAGCTCGACAGCAGGCCATGTGGGTCGAATTCGGGACCATGGCAAGGACAGCATTCGCGAACGCAGTGGGCAAGGATCCGAGGTCCCAGTATAGATTATAGACAGATGAGGATAGTTATTGCAGGAATGGGATGTACATGAAATCTGATATGTAAGCTAAACAGAGAGATAGATCAATGCAAACTAGTGCCATTCAGACAAGGACTTCTCTATCATACCCCCAAGCTCCACTGGGGTTAGTAATCCATTCCTCCATGCAGTCAAGATCCTGCCAGATGTCCGACCGCTCATCAATAAATGCTTGCAGGTGAGTGACAAGGTATTGGGCGTTGGCGATAGAACACTCAAGTCCGGAAAGAATGGGATCATCCTGGCGTATCTGCATCACCGTGACCATAGGTTGGGGACAAGACAGACAGAGGATTACCTTGACAACATGTCGCTCAATTGACAATGCGAGATAATGGAGTATGTCAGGAATGTCGAGGGGTGAGAGGTGTGAGGATGTATCGCCAGCCATTCTGGAAGTGATAGGGGGACTTGCAGTAGAAAAACCCCTGGTTGACGCCTCGCAGAATGGAGGGGATAATGCATCATCCCGCGGAATGGTGACCACTTGTGGATGGGATACCATGAGTCGGGAGGCATCCGATTTCTGTCTGGCGCCAGATTCCCACCACTGTGGTATGGCCTGAAGAATGTTCCCGAGACGGGGGAATGGAATCGACGTCAGTGTAGCTGGAGGGTGGCCGGCAGCAATGTCGTTCCTGATCTTGTGTAAGTTTGTACTTGTATCTTGGAGGTACTGGTTGATTACGATAGGCGTCCTACTTAACTCAGCAAAGCCTATAATGACCGAGACTGCCTCCTACGTTCATGGTTAGTAGATGTGTTTATAGATACCTATACACGCATGAGTTCGCATTGAACACCTTGAAAGATATACCAGTACTCATAAGATCCTGGAGGTGTGCAAATTGAATCAAGGGCATCGTGAATCCGCCAAGTCATTTCATTTAATACATGTTGAGCAAAAGAATCGGGTGCAAGGCGCTTGGCCTCAGGGGCTAGTTTGTTCCATAAGAACGAAACAATATTATCAAGTAGCAGCATGTAGGACATACCTGAAGAGGTTCTATGAGACATGTGGTAGGGTTTGGTTTACATCATAACGTGCCGTGTGCAGAAGGACGGTATTGTTAAGCCTCATGGCGTCCACGTGCATTCCGCAGAATGCATCACATGGTATTGGCGCCATGGCCCAATGATGTCATATATCCGGGCGTGTACAGTACGACATGCCATGGCCTATGCCAATGGTTATAACACTACGAGGACTCATGTTTCGCCAGTAGAGGCTTATTGACACGTATATTGTGTTCCAGTGCTCGACACTTGGTTTCCCTCAGTCCAAGCTCCTTCTCAACCTTTGAACGAAGTTCTGCAGCCTGTGCCTCACTTTTCTCGACGAGATTTAGGAAGCTGTTCCCAATGGAAAGCCCATAAGCAGTTGGATCATTGTGTAGCTGCGTATAATAGCCACTCTGTATCGCAGATAAAATGCCACGATATAATCAAAGATAGTAATGACATACTGGGGTGACCGGTGCACGTGCATACTGCGGAAGCCTCTGTGCTGCTGCGAAAAACCCGTCAGCATTCTCCGTAACCGGAGATGCATCAGATGGTCCAGTAGAGCATGGTTCCGTAGTGTTGGCACCGCTGGACTCCGAATAATATGCAGATATGGTCACTGCGGTACGGAATCGTGCTGAAACTGAGTCAGTGATGGCGCATTGGATCCCATCCTCATTGGCCCTATGGAGACGCAGGAGACCAATATCCTTGGCCAACATGAGATGATGAATAATTAGTATGAGTAGATGAATGGATGGGATCGCCTGACCCATTGAACACTCGGTATTACTTCCGCATCATCGCAAGACTCGATTCGGGCCAAAGAGGCATTGACACGAGCCGTGATGGTATCCATGTCAAACATTGTGCAGGTCAAGGGCTCCGTTACATTGTGTGTGGCCATGGTAAGGGAGATGATTGGCGGCTGGAGGTAGATGAGCGATCGGAGATACGTATCAGATTAATGACTCAATTAGGCCCAGGGGCATGTGCACATTCCATAACTGGAATTAGTATGCCGCGGCATGTCGAGATATGCTTGAGAGTATCGGAGCATGATCAGTGAAAAGGATACAATGTCGGATGCTTTTAAAGCTCTCAAAATGTGTCAGAAATGCCGGACGGTTGTCAGAAGCGCCCGACGGTACCGGAGATTTACCACAGAGTACTGCATACATACCGTGGCATATTGGGGAACATCTGAAAGACTTACGCACGTGTGTAGAACATGCTGCAGGATACTGGAATGTTGCGTGCATTATCGGAACTGGCAATAATCTACAAAGATTAATGATAAAATGTAAATAGTACCAGTGGGATGCTATAGCATATATGAAACATGTACTTAATTGACAAGGCCCAAGGGCAAGCATGCCATTACACCAACCTTGGGCAACCATAACTGTATGGCCCTACAATACAAAGACTGACCTTGGACAACCATAACTGTATGGTGCTGCAACACAATGGCCAATCATAACCATATGGACCTGCAATGCAGAGACAGACTGTGGCCAACCATAACCATATAGTCCTGCAATGCAGAGGCAGACTGTGGCCAACCATAATGGTATGGTGCTGCACTACAATGATCCAGCTTGGCCAACCATAATGGTATGGTGCTATGATAAAAAGATCCATCTTGGCCAACCATAATCATATGGTCCTGCAATATGAAGACTGACCGTGGCCAACCATAACTGTATGGTGCTACAATATGAAGATGGATCTTGGTCAACCATAATGGTATGATGCTGCATAAAAATGATTGCTTGGCCAATCATTATCATATGATGCTACAATATAACACAATGCAACTTAGACAAGCATTGTATCATGAGAATCCATACTTGACAATTATGATGTGGCCAATCATGCAGGCATGCATGGAGATAGATGCACTGTATGTGGCCATGCATATTCTGTCAAAGTGCAAATCTGAGCGAGAGGGAGCGACTCAGGAGCGCGAGGAGCGAATAGGAGACACAGGAATTGATTAGAGACTGCAGTCCGAAGTGAGCAACTAGATACAAGAGAAAGAAACACTGTAACACACCTGCAGTCCGAAGTGAGCAACTAAGGAGCTCAGAGTCGATGGGACTGCAGGTGTACGATGCTCTACGGAAGTTGCCGGGCAGTGGCTGAAACTGTACAGTAAACACAACCAACAGCGGCAAGGGCCGAGAGAGCAAAAATGAAGTAAGCCATGAAGTAAGCAGAGCAGTAGACAAGGCAATGCGAACGAGAGAAATAGGACTGTAGCAACAACCAGATGGCTAAGTGGTAAAGTGTGCTAGACTGACCTGTAAGGGTCCCGGGTTCAACTCCCGGGCAGTGCGCACTAAGCAAGTGTCTCTAAGATCGAATCTCAGAGACTACAAGCTAGTCACAAGTCCTAGGCTCGACTCCGGGTGCCGCATGCTTGCAGAAGGACCTAGGATCGANTCTTGACTGTGCTGTGATTTTGCACTGAGATGCTGAGTCAAAAGACTTCAACAGCTCTATTGGGATACAAACCTTCGCGACATCATTAATCTGGAGTACGAAGCATACATGAAGGACAAAGACCCTGATGACAAGGTCGAGTCTTTGGTCGCCTTTCGTAACCGCAGGTGTCGCGAATTGTTGGCTGAGGAGAGCGAAGCAGTCAGGATCAGAGTGATAAACTTGCAGTTGAACAGCGGTGATGGCAATGCACAGGTTGAGGGAGAGCAGGACGATGAGGCTGAGGGGAGTGGCAGTAGAAAAGAGGCAACACCGGTAGACAATGCAAGACTTAAACTGGAGGAGCACAAAAAGTGAGTTCCACTGCGACATTTACCGATGTTCGTTTAATGACATTGCTCTCAGGAAAATTGCAGCGCTTCCATTGACCATGCAGGTATTGGTGCACAAGATTCAAGAATTGACCGGATGGGCTTGTACCATCATGTTTGGAGGGCCACGACCTAGCGACAAAGGAAAAATTCAGTCATTTATGTACATTCCACACCTACTGCATTGACTGCTGGCTTATACCCTCGGCAGCTTCGACAGCGAGACCGAAGATAAAGTCACCTTCCAGTCCAGCTACCACTCCTACCATGAGGCCATTGAGAAGCCATATCTCGAATACCTGAGGAAGATTTACCGTGAGTGTGGAAGAACCTATGAAAAGATGCTCAACTAACCTAGTGCACAACAGAAGGATTGGCACTCACCACAAGATAGCACCCGGAACATGCACCGAGGCACGTGAAGAAAGAGACCCGACCATGTACGAACATGCCTACGA
Organism: Hericium alpestre; assembly: GCA_004681135.1. Classification (NCBI taxonomy): domain Eukaryota; kingdom Fungi; phylum Basidiomycota; class Agaricomycetes; order Russulales; family Hericiaceae; genus Hericium; species Hericium alpestre. Next base: position 11,114 of record SFCI01000729.1, on the reverse strand, counting down.
TAATAGTGCTAGAGTGGAGGTCGAGCTGTTGACAGATGGCATGCAGGTGATGATTTTCATGCGAAGATGGTGTAGGCAGATGATGGATGGCATGCAGATGCAGGAAGGATGGAGGGCAGAGTAATTTGGAGTCAACGGCAGAGACAGCGAGTATGTCAGATCATGTACCAAGGTGCCTAAATATATGAGAGGATGCCATCAAATAGGGACAGGAGGGCAGGGTAGGGTGGATGGAACAGGGAGGGTGGATAGAGGTGTCGATTTGAGGGCACCATCGGCGGCACCAGCGGAGACAGTGGATGGCACAGGGAGGGTGGATGGCGGAGCTGATTGAGGGCAACGGCAGTGCTATCAGACAGTGCACCGAGGGGCTGGGAGCGGTGTGAGCACTTCTCTGATGAGGATGCTATCGAACGACCGTGCAAACAGCGGGGAAGGTGCAAAGGAGCAGGAGCAGGGCGGGGTGGGCGGCGGGATGGCATGGGGCCTGGAACGGGATAGGAGATCAGGCGGAGAGCAGCGCGTGAGGCGCTGGGAGTGACGGGAGCACTCCTCAGACGAGGATGCTATCGAACGACCACGTGAACGGCGAGGAAGGTGCAAAGAAACGGGAGCAGGGCAGGGTGGGCGGCAGGAGGGCAGGCGATGGTGCGGGGCCTAGAAGGGGCCAAGAGATGAGCGGAAGGCAGCGAGGGCTGGATAAGGGTATACATACCGAAAGACAACGTAAAACGAGCAAAAGACGAGGCGTAACGGGAGCAGGAGAGCGAGAAAACAGACGGGTAGCAGGAGGACAAGCAGGCCAGGAAGAGGCTGGATAAGTGCTCATCAACACCGGGCACCAGCCACAATGGGTCAGCCAGGCCCGAAGTGGAAGGTGCCGGAGGGATCGAGGACCAAAGCTGAGGGTCGGGAAATGCTGAAAATTGTACCCAAAGGGCCTGCCTGGCACCCCCAGAGATGCTGCAGCATTTCACTATAGTAGCATCAAATTTCACTATAGTGAAATAGCAGAAATCACCCGGGCAGTGGTCCCCAGGCAGAAATTACTACTAGGCCCTGCTAAGCAGTGCTACTATACTACTACACCCTTGCAGTAGCAGGAGTTCCTGCTGTACTACTGTTGCAGTACATAGTAGTACTATACACTATGCAGTTGCCAAATTCACTTTGACTTGCAGCAATAGCTGGGGTATAGTAAACTTAGGTGACCACTACAGTTGGTCAATGAAGACGGCAATCAAATCAAAGCCATCAGATTCGGGCAGTTTGACGATGAGGTCGGTGGACACAGTTTCAAATGGGAGTGCATCAGGTTTGGCGGGGATAGGTTGGAGAGGAATGCGAGGGCGATGGTTTTGGTTCTTCATTGCTTGACATGTTGTACATCCTTTGACAAAGTTGCAGGTGAATGAAACCATACCGGGCCAGAAATAGTCACATTGAACAAGTTCGACAGTTCACCATTTGCCAGGATGGCCATAGGCTGGGTTCTCATGTACTTGTTGAATGATCTTGTGACAAATTTCATCGAATTTGGTCACATAAATCTTGCCATGGTAGAGGAGAAGGCCATTGTCATCTAAACTCCAGCTATCGAGTCCTTTGTCGACAAAGGTCGGTGCTTGTTGTTGGAGGGCTTCAATAAGGTTGCGCAATTTGTCGAACTTGTTGGCTTCGGCAATTAGTTTGTCTTGAATGGCAGAGTCAGGCATTTGTACTCCGGTGCGAAGGGCAGATATAAAGACGTTCTGTGGGAGGAGAATCTGGTCTTCATTGTCATCTTTTCCTTCTCCGTGGTCGGGTCGTCAAGATAGTGCATCCGCTCGAGTCATGGTTTTTCTAGCGGCATGGCGGATGGTGTAGTCAAATTGTGACATGAACAGCATCCAGCACACTTGTCGTCTGGAGAGTTTATGAGTGTCTTTAAAATAGAGCAGATTTTGATGGTCGGAGACAATGTCGATCTGATGCAGGGAACCTTCGAGATAATGTTGCCAGGTTTCGAGGGCACGAATGATGGCCAGGAGTTCACGATCATAGATGTCGTAATTGCATTCAGTGTCTGTGAACGAGTGGGAAAGGTAGGCGCATAGATGGGACTTTCCATCTTCACCGTCTTGTGATAAGACAGCGCCGTGAGCAAATGCAGAAGCATCAGTTTCGACTGAGAAGGGCTTTGTGGTGTTGGGTTGTGCAAGGATAGGGGCAGAAGTGAACTTGTCTTTGAGCATTTCGAATGTGTCTTGTTGTGCCTTGCCCCACATCCATCGTTCGTCCTTCTTTGTGAGATCATTTAATGGTTGTGCAATGGTCGAGAACCCTTGGATGAATTGTCTGTAAAAGTTGCCAAATCCAAGGAAGGACCGCACGTCTCGGATGTTCTTGGGTGTGGGCCATTCCTTGATTCCGGCAAGTTTGACAGGGTCCATTTTGACCATCCCCTTTTCAAGGATGAGTCCAAAGTACTCGATACTGGATGCCTCAAAGGTGCATTTCTTGGGTTTGAGGTAGAGGTCATTCTCTTGGAGGATGGTGAGGACACGATGGACGATATCGCAATGTTCTTGGAGCATGGCAGTGGCGATGAGGATATCGTCCATATAGATGATGACCTTGCCCGTTGCAAGAAGATCACGAAAGAGATTGTTCATCATGGTTTGGAAAGTGGCAGAGAAGTTGGTAAGGCCAAAAAACACGACCATTGGTTCGAAAAGGCCACGATTAGTGAGAAATGCTGCCTTCCATTGGTCACCATCCTTGATGCGAATATTGTTGTAACCCCAGCATATGTCAAACTTGATGAAGATGGAAGCTTCGCGGACTTCATTGATAAGTTCAGGAATAAGGGGAAGGAGATACTTGTTCTTGATTGTCATTGCATTAAGTTGGCAGTAGTCTTGGATGGGACAGAGTTTGCCATCCTTTTTCTTGATGAAGAAGAAGGAGGATGCAAGAGGTGATTTTGATGGGCAGATGTATCCTTTCTTGAGGTGTTTGTCCAGAAACTTGTCGAGTGCTTTTTGTTCACCAGGGGCAAGGGGGTACATCTTGCATCAGGTTTGGGGAATGGCCTCAGGTTTGAGTTCGATTTTATGATCCCAGGGTCGTTCTTGAGGGAAGCAAAAGGAAGCTTCCTTGCTGAAGACTTTCTCGTATTGCTTGTACTGTTTGGGGACTTGCTCTTGGGTATTGATCTTCCCTTCCTTCTGTTTCTTGAGGAAGTCTTGTATGGCCATTTCTTGGGCATTATAGACTTTGCAAATAATTGCAATGGTTTCATCGTCATTGAGGTCGAGTTTGTCTTCGTTGTATCCGGATGTCCAGAAGAGTTCGTCTTCTTCTTCTAGCAATGTGCTAGTGTCTATAGTGTTAGCATCAGGAAGGTTGACAACTTTCTGATTGACCTGACAATTTCTAACCCTACTGACAGCTCCTGATTCACCTGATTCACCTGAAAGCAATCTTAACAGGCAAATATCTGATCAAACTTTTACATTTAAGTAAAGACATTTATTGTCAGATATATAAGTTTTTAATCTCTAACTAATAGATATAACAAAATCTCTGATATCTGAAATTTCCTAAATCTGAGAGTGTCTGATCTGAAAATTTTTTCAAATCTGGAGGTCAAATATCTGAAAATTATCTGCAACTGTCTGAGAGCATCTGATGGTGTCTGACATTGTCTGATCCATCTGACTGATATTTGACCTCCAGATTTGGGATCAGACACTCTCAGATTTTGAAAAATTTCAGATATCAAAGATTTTGATATATCTATTAGTTAGAGATTAAAAACTTTTATATCTGACAATAAATGTCTTTCCTTGAATGTAAAAGTCTAATCAGATATTTGCTTCTCAAGATTGCTCTCAGGTGGATCAGGTCAATCAGGAGCTGTCAGTAGGGTTAGAAATTGTCAGATCAATCAGAAAGTTGTCAACCTTCCTGATGAGGGTTGAGGACACGTCGAACTGATTCTTCCATTTCCTGTTCTGTCGGGTCAGGAGCGACAGGATCATCCATGAGGGGGTCCACTCGGGGTGGGTCGCGAGGGATGCATGGATCGTAACAGGGTTTGAGTTCTGAATGATGAACTCGATGGCCACCGACGACAATCACACTGAGTGGTTTCCCTTTGAAGCAATCTGGAGATTCAATGTGACAAATGGGTGGGCACTGGTTGCAGGTCATGTACCCATCCTTCCAATTGAAGGAGGAATTATGGTGACGAAGCCAGGTCATTCCTAAAATAACATCTGTTTTGCCTATATCGGTGATCAAAAATCTTGTGAGTTCTCTATGAGGACCAAGGTCTATGTAGAGTTCAGTTGCATGTGTAATGCATCCCAATACATTCTCAGTTGAGTCTGCATTGCGTACCAGAATTTCTTTGTTTGAGGGTTGCGTTGGCAATCCAAATTTCTCGACAACTCTCCAATTTATGAAGACGTCTGTGGCGCCACTGTCGACTAGGGTAACCACATCAGTGATTTTCTTGCACCCACTGATCTGAACCATAAAGTTTAGTGCTCTCAATGCTGGAGATACTGTTACAAATTCAGAATCAGGGTGCTCTCGTTTCGCCATCCTGAGACACGCTGCGGGGTCAGGACATTTTAAAAATCTGGGGTGTCAGCTGCTTTCTTTGGCTGTTCTTCTTCGGCACGTACTTGATGTACTTCTTGGTCTATATCATCGGGATCTTCTTCGTCTGCATGGAAGTGTCCATTGGTGTTGACTTCACGAATGGAGGATTGTTTCTTCCATCGTCCTGTGAAGCATTGAGGGTTGGAGTAGTTCCCTCGTCCTTGCATGGATGTCTGTCCACGTCTGGCACCTTGTACATGCTGAGTGCATTTCTTGCAATTTCTTGCGATGTGTCAAGACTCGGTCGTAGACAGCAGGGAACCACCCAAGTCACCAGCGATGATGGGAGCGAGAGAGCAGAAAGCGACAAGCAGTGCAGTGACCTGTATTGGAGGTACAGTACGGTACAGACGAAATGGACAATCTAGGAAAATAGGTGAGCGACAGGGAGCCTATAAGTACTGGGACGACAATGGGNAAAGAACAATGGACACCATAATGGGTCGAACAATAGAGTGAGAACAATAGTGGCCAAATGGAGAACAATGGAGTGGAGAACAATAGGATGTCCCAAAGGGGAACAAGGGCATGGGTGAAGGATGGCCCCAGGTCATGTGGGGAAGTGAACATGTGATGGGGCAGCTGGAGCACATGACCGATGCAATGCCTTGATGGCAGAGAAGAAGGCGGAGAGAAATGGAGCAATCCGTGACACCTGACAGCTTCCTGCACGTCAATTTCTGACAGATATCTGACAAGAATCTGACAATGTCTGACAGTATCTGATAGTGTCTGATAGTGTCTGATGCCTCTGATTTGACTTACACAAGATTTAGCAGATGCTGTCAGACAGTAGCAGGTCAATCAGAAAATTGTCAAGGTTCCTGATGCTTGATGGCAAAGAAGAAGGCAGAGAGAAATGGAGTGATCTGTGACATTTACAAGTTTTATTACAAAAATGACCTTGAAAATGACCTTGATCATTGCATTTGCATATTAAGCTCCATTTTTTAGAAAAGAAGTATGATAAATATATGAACATCAAAATTTCTGACTGCTCTGAGAGCATCTGAGGTCATCTTTTTCATGTCTTTTTCATCTGAATATACACTATTTCTGAGAAAAACAAGACTTGCCTGATGGTTTGATGGTCTGAAATTGTCTGAAAGGCAAATTCAGAGCATTTCAGACTATTTCAGATAAAATTCAGACCAAAATCAGAAATTTTAGATTTTGCTGATGATGTGACAGATCATATCATATGCAACTGAGCCTTGGTGTGACATGTTAGCTGCATTGGTTTAAGTTCTTTTATTTTAAAAATCTTTAATATTTATTATGGTTTTTTTTTCTAAAAAAGGAGGCTAAAAATTCTAATTTCTTTTTGATTGTCTTTTTTTTGCCAAATATACATTGATAAAACTTATAGATTTTGGAGTATAATAACTTTAAAAAGTGTTAAAGAATTATCAAAGTCCTTTCTGAGCTAAAGACAGTGAGATTTTTTTTTCTTTTTTTGCTTTCTTTTTGCAAAACTAACTATGATAAATCTTAAACTCTTATCAAGGTCATTTGTGTTTAGAAATTTATGTTATGCTGGCAGTGATACCTTGCGAACATCAGCCACACCTTGCAAATGCCAGCCACACCTTGCAGATGGACTTGTGCCAGTCCATCACCCCATGCATGCTTACTGAACCTACAAAAAACCCATACCGACAGCATGGGTGTGAGTTTTGGTGGATATAGGTATGGGTCAGCTCAGAAGTACCCAAGGATTACCCATACCATTCACTATACATAGTTGAGAAGGGTAGCTACATAGATGGTCATAGACCTCATAGCACTATGATAGGACACATAAATGAACACTGTACTACATCAGTGTCAAGACTGAGTTCAGGGGAACAGTGAAGCCATCCAAGTCACCCCAAGGGATCAAGGATCAAAGAGCAGAGGATGTCATAGAGAGTAGAGACAGGCTGAGAATGTCTAGGGTACAAGGGGACTGGATAGTCAAGTGGACAAACTGAGGAAGCCAGTCAGGAAGGTGAGCCCTATATATACTGGAAGGATAGCCCAAAGGGGAACAAGGGATATCCTGAAAGGGGAACAAGGGGAAGGGGAACAAGGGATGTCCCAAAGGGGAACAAGGAATATCCTAAAGGGGAACAAGGGATATCCTAACAGGGAACAAGGGGACATAACAAGGGAGTGTCCATATAGGGAACAAAGAGAATGAAGAAGACCAATGGGTGATTCATGACATCAGCAAGGTTCAGACTTCAGTACAAATTGCTCACATTCACAATATTTGCACTTTCCATGGGCATCACATTGACAGGAACAGGTGCAGACGGCTTGCATGCACAAGACTGTCATGGCTTGGAGGACTGTCGTTTGCATTCCTCCCTCTTGTGCTCGTGCTCCTCCTTCTTGCGTGCTCGCTCCAGCTATTTCTGCCACACCTTCTCCTCATTTCTCTGAGCCGTCTCTGCCTTGTGTGCTTCTAGGTTGGTGCATATCTTGTCGTTGCATTTCTTGCAAATGTCGTCGTCGATCTTCTTGAGGACAGCAAGAACCTCGGTGCATGTCGCTGTAGCCACTTCCATTTGGCCGCCGGTGTGTCGAGGATTTCATTAATGGTGCGCCAATGGCCATGAATTGCCAAAGTGTTGAGGACGGGCTCTAGGAGCACGGCTTTGATGCCGTATGGTGCCAGAGAATAGCGCTCGAACCAGATGTCCAAACGCCACTTGTTTAGCACCTTCTTTGCCTCAGCAAGGTGCTCCTTCTGCCGGCTGGTGGGGCCAAGGTCAGGATCACACATCACGTGCTTGCCGTTGGCATTGCAAGTCTTGCTGGGTGTTGGATGCGAGACAATGGATGCGGTGTCATCGTTGTCAGGCGTCGAGGGCCTTCCATCACTGAAGCTTGCTTGACAGTTGTCACAACAGATGTCAACAGGTTCTGCAAAGTTTCATGAGTAAAAGAACCTCGTGTATCAGAAGATCAGCATATTTATGGAAGCTCACCATCCCTATTTGGTGGATTGAAGAAGTAGTCATCGGAAATGTCCCAACGACAGTTCTCTGTCTCTATCCATCTCCGCAGACTGTCCTCAATGGCCTTGATGTACTCGACATTGTCTCCTTCCTGGCACATGGTTTTGCCTTTCTCTTGAAAGACGGTTGGTTGAACAAGTAAGTATGCCATGCCATGATCTCCTCTTTGACGCGCTGCATGCCCGGCATGCTGTAACCAGACTTAAAGTGATGCAGGCACCATGAACTGAGCGACTACTTCGATTTTAGGGATGTCGCAGCCCTATAACAACTTGAATCAGTGTGCATCATGAAGATCTAGGTGAATACTCACTATTCTGGCAGCCTCAGATGCAAACCATATGTCTAACTCTCCATCACAGAACCGTTGATAGCTGTCATGCTTCGAGCTTTCTCCGTGCTGTGAATTGTAGCATGCTACGTGGTCACGCAGATTTGCAGGGAGTTGTTCACGAAACCAGCAACATGCATCCATCGAGACAGAAATGTCGTCGAAAAAGATGATGGCCCGCTTCAATTTGGGCTTGTCTTTGGTCAGAAGGAGAAATGTGAGGGATTCGAGGTCGGACTTGCCTGCCTTCATGTTGCGAACATGCCAGGTGAGGTTGGGACGGTCATTACCGAGGTTGAGATGGTATGTGTCATTTCTTTCCAGGTGAACCGATTTGCATATGACCGCAAGGTCAGCAGGTGTCAGAGTCACCAAGGTGACAAGAAACGGAACACGAGCTGACATGAATGCACGTAGAGTGCCAAGTCGCAGATAAACCTCCCGAAACTTGTTGCCCCACTGCGTAATGCAATGTGCCTCATCAATTATAAAGCTGCACACCTTTCTTGCAAAAGCTGGGGCATTCAGGAGACTGTGAAAATGGTCATGCTCCAAGCACATATCTGGTGATGTGACAATGATCCAATGCTTCTCATTGGTGACTTCCTGTGACAACTGATAAATATCTGTAATATACAGAGTCACGGTGACATGCACGAACCTTGTGCAGCTTATCCATGTAGGTTTTCCCATTGACAGGAACTGCTGTAATCCCCAGCTCCCAAAATTGCCATGCCTGCATCCATAAAAGGTAAGATATCTCTCAGCGCAAGAACAACAGACTAACCTGATCTTCCTCCAAGGCATTAAGAGGTGAGATGATGATCATCACCTTCTCTTTATTGTAGAAAAGTGGAAGAACAAATGGTATGGTCTTCCCCGCACCCATTGGTGCTATGAGCTCACAGTCGACACTGAGTAGAAGGCACTTGGCGATGTCGAGCTGCCAATCATGGGGTATGATTTTGCCCCCGGACCTTTCCTTGCACTCTTCCAACATCTTTTTCTGAGTGGCAGCTGAGTCGTAGCTATGATTTTCCTTCGCAGTCTTGCAGGCCTCCTCGAGCAGCACACTGGACCGAAATTTCTCATTTTTATGAGCAAGAGTGCAGGCACGTCGCTTGATGAAGTCTTCACTGAGTTCAGGGCTGGCGTCATCATTGGGGGCTTCAGTGGCAGATGATGTATCTTCATTGTCGTCACCGAGCTCTGCAGCTTCATCAGCTTCAGATTCTGCAGCTTCAGTGTCGGTGTCCATGGCGTAGAGTCTCAAATAGCATAACTAGCCCCAAATTTCCATGAGCTCCCAGTGAGGCACATTTACATCAGCAAAATGACCATTAAATGCCCCAAAATGCGACACGATTGATGCGACATGATCACATGCCATGTATATGTGATCACACAATGTCACGTGCTACTGTTCTCTATACGGACTGCACCAGACGTTCTAGGAGGGATTCCAGCATGCAAACCTTACCACTTTTTTTTGCCTCCGACAATCAACTCCGACTCGGAATGATCCGAATTGTGGCACTATCCATTCTGGTGGTCCCTACCCCTCCTCCTCCCCCATCTCAGAATCAGAGTGCAGGAATCCCTCCTAGAATGGCGGGAACGAGACTAAGAGTAGACGAGACTCAACACTTTGTACCTCCATCTGTCTGACCCTTGGCCCGACGACGTGTTCCCACGACGGCGCTGCCATGATCACAATACAAACAAACACCCGCCGCCGCCGCCGCCCGGCCCGAAGTCCCGTTCTACTTCCCGCTTCCGACACTTCCTCCGAGAGTCCAACTCGAGCTCCCTGTCAGGAAAGTGATATCATTTTTCTTGCACCTATTGCCAAGACAGGCCTGCAACAGGCCTGTTCCACGCGGCCGCCATCAGGTAGCTGTTCAAAGTAAGTACACAGTATACATATGCTGTATTGGGTGATGCACGGTCTTTAACATTGCTAATTAAATCTGACCCCGATGACAGCCATGGAGCCTCTGGCCACAGGGAACAGTCTATGCAGACATCCTGCAAGAATAAGCACAAGATTAAGGCTCGCCCAACTCCCTTGAAGGACGGCAATGACTTCTGTCGCTGATCCTTAGCGCGACGCCGCAGGAGGTAGCTTGGAAATAGTATATAATCTTACATAGAGATAGACAAGCCAGAAAAATCGCGGCCAAGGAAGATTTGCGAAGACACCGTCATCAAAATGCTGTCCTTCCCGTCTTCACGGTCTGTACGATGCCCGCGTCTGCCAACGCGCTCACCAGATCCAGCAGCATGAAGTCGCATCCTCTGCGCGCGACGATACTGACTGAGACAGGCAGGACCTCTTCGATGCCAGTGATGTTCGACATGTATGAAATCTGGCCAACTGCGCGTTGCATGTCAGATTACCGTAGAGAAGAGGATGAATGGGGACGAACTAGGGACGACCATGTCAGGCGAACGGGAGTGGACAGTAACGTGGTTGTCTGTGAAACCAAATGGCGGTCCATTTCTGATGGGAGTATGCTCCGTGAGGATAGATCGATGCAGAAGAGAAGCACTTACGGCGCCGTGTAGTAAATCTCCCGAGTGGTATACTGACCCGCGTTCTGCCTGGAGGAAAATTAGACGTTCGTTTAATGAAACAAGTTGTTGAACGCACGGGTATAGGTAAAGACTGTCAGAACAAGATTCATTGTTTGCAGTGAGCTAGACCGCGAAAGGCAGCTTAGCATGGGTGTTCGAAGGCAATCTTAACAGCTCAAGGAGTTGCTCACGAAGTGCTGCATGGTCCAATTTTCGAACGCCTCTCTGTTAATGAGTTCTTGATTGAAAACGCTCTCTCTTAGACTCTGGGCGAAGCTGCAGATACAGTTTCATAGCGAGATTAGTGCTATCTAACGGTGAGATGGCGACATAAAATCTTACACCCATCGATTGAGGACACCGGGATTGATGTGAGGCTTTCGCCCACCATTCGCCGCAGCGAAATCGTTGAAAAAAGGCTGACCAACTGTGGTCCACTGATGCCAGGCAGTAAGTGTCGCGTACGTCTTGTTCCGAAAGTGAGAGGCCGCGAAGAAAGGAGCGTCAGATTGGAGAGCATGGACATAAGATTGAAGCACAACACCGTA
>SFCI01000728.1:0-15940 GCA_004681135.1 Hericium alpestre | reverse complement strand
TGCTTCAAATCCTATATAGCTAGCGCCACGGGGCTTATAGTATGGCACAGACATCGTTGTCGCAATGCAGCGACCGTCACGCTTACGAATGTCCTTCTGAAACTTGGTAGATCTTCCTGGTCTATTCTGAAAAGGGGGAAAGCGTCATGACATGGATTTTGAGATGGGGGATGCCTTGACTAACCTTCTCCTTTTCGGCGTCAAACAGAGGATTGAAGAGACGAAAATGTTGATGATATAAGTGACACATATCCGGCAATGCTGCACACCACATAGCATCTCGACCGTCTCCTATTTGAATATAAATGCCAGTTTGCACAGACCAATAATGCGTATAAGTCACCTGTCCTTAATATAATAAAGTAATGCCCAGCCTCCAAAGCATCAGTAGCATCCCTCTTGATATGGGCATTCCCATAAGTCCGCATCGAGCGGTTGAAATGCGTGTTATTAGGTTCCGCGTCGCCGGGGCCCAGGCGACATTTACTGATATAATACTGTCCTAAACAAGTACAACAAAAAAGATGTTACAGGAGAATTGAAAAGCGCATCTTGACGATCTACCTTCAGTAGGTGGGTCGATAAGTTTATCTAACCACCGATAAAATCGATCTTGAGTTAGGTCGCCGAATGTATAGCAGCCTGTCATGTACATGGTCAACAGGAGACAGCCTGAAGAGTGATATCACTTACCAGCTACGATGGAAGGTTTTAATTCGCCAGAAAGCTTCGATGCCCACACATGAATATTACGTGTGTCCTTGTTCACGTAGGGAAATTCGTTTGAAATTTCCATGAAGGGCAGTGAGACGTATGAAATATAGTCGGTTGAGTGTGTAGAGCTGATTGGTGTCGAAATTTACCAAGGCCAAGCCCTTGCTTTATATCGCAGATGTGCAGTGATCGTGTAGTTTGACAAGTTGAGACACGAGGCCAGAAACATCCTGCATACAGAGAACGGTCAATAGCAGAACAATATGAGACGTGGAGGCACTAGCTTACAGTCCTGCAGAGACTATCTTTCTCATCTAAACAAGCATGAACACGTATATGTCTCCGTGAATCTCACCTCCGAGTAGTCTTCCTCGTAGATAATGGAGACACGTTACATCAATCTTGGCAGGGCTGATAGCCAGTTGTGAAGACAGAAGACAACAGTATCCAGTATCCTTCCGTCATAGCTTTGGTTGACATTAGATAGCGTCAATTCATCGAGAAAGCACAGCTGACTGTTGGGACGGGTGAAGAGACAGAGATGCGGTCGCAATCTCATCCTGGTCCACAATGGCACCCCTCTGTCAATGTTCGACTACATATCGTCTTCGGTGAAAGTTTCATAGAGACCTGAGACACGAGCATTATGATGGTAAATGATAGCACATAGCGCGAAAGCTCTACAGTTTACTTACTTTGTTCAAGATCAAACAGAACTAGTTTAACCGCCACCACTGCCGTCGACATCAGTCAGAAGGTGTGGAGGAGACACTGTTGTCAAATCAGATTGGACGCGGTTGATACGTCAAAAAATGCACGCTGTAAGTCCGGGACAAGGAAGGAAGGAAGGAAGTACTGTAAGGAAGTGTATTCCGCAGCGGTCCCCGGATTGCAGAATTCCATAGCTGTGGCGCGTACTACGTAGACAGGCACAGGACTCGAGTCGTGATACTTATTGCATTACCGATTGGCTATGCAGGACTCAGAGTCAGGGGTAGTATCACAGTATTGGGTTGCCATAAGGTTGCCATGCGACGAGCCTGACTTACGTAACTATATACGGTGGTCCAGACTCCAGCAGGACCGCGGCCGGAAAGACATTTGATCTGCCGTGTGCTCTCTTTCGAATCTATGATCAGGGATTGAACCGTGTTATTCAATTTGAAGACAATACAGATCGCTATCCAACACAAATGGACAATAACAGAACTATCAACTATTATGCTTCGCTCGACAATAAGCGTCACATTGATGACAATAGGCACTCATTAGATTGGCGCACAATCTGTGGACTATTGTTGGCTGTCAACAGTAGACTTGCGGAAGGCCTGGCACGACCGCATTTTTCTGAACAAGCTAGAGCTGTGTTAGTCGTAAGTCTTATCCCCGTCCTTGATGTTCACGGTTATATAAGGGCTGATTTTACCGAATCTTCATCACCAACTCCCACCCAGAATACTCTCTTACCAGTCAAACGAGCACCAGAATTACCACGCAAGTACTCATGCCTGAACAATTAATACCTCGCGGAGAGCATCAGTTTTCGGCCAAGTCATCCAAGCTTAAACGCGACACATTCATATTCCAACCCTGTGGCTTGTATGTGAAGGTCATCGCCGGTAACGACTAAGCAATTTTATGAGTCCACGTCATGATCTTGGCTGATATCACATTTTAGGCTTCAACCAGGAAGTGACACAAGCTTCAACCAGGACAGTCTGTCGATGGCTGCATTCGCTCATGCCAGCCTTATTCCGGCGCTCACCGGACAGATATGGCTTTCATTTACGCCGCATCTCACTCAAGAAATGTGAAATCCCCTTTCGCTACGCATACTCTTCGAAGGATGAAGTTATTCCTGAGAACGACAGTATCTTAGGGCCTGGAGATTATGGATGGTGCTGTATGTATGCGCCTTCCGGGAAGAGTGCTAATGCTGATCATTGCAACCGTTCTACTCCAGGGAACTTCTCAGACGCGAACGATGAGCTCAAATACAGCAATCCAATGTTTCCGTTTGCCATCGGCAACCTCAGACAAATTTCGTTTATAGAACTTGCCAAATTCACTACCTTGACGAAGGAGCAGCAGAGACCGGTTGGTAAATCGAGTAACTGTTACTTTTCTGTCCTGAACTGCTCCCTTTCCTCAGTATGAAATGGAGACGCTGTTGAAGGAGGAAGTTGAAATGCGCAATGCCTGCTTCCTTACACATCGTTCCCGAGAGGACACAGATTTGACACCTGCTTGGATAATTCCGCCACTCTGGGTTTTTCAGGTACGGTCCTAGCCCAATAACCTTGTCCCATTCATACCGCTGAATGGCATTGACAGGTTACAAGTGATGGTGAACACGAACCTTACCATACAGCTGAGAATACCGTCCTCGTGGAGAAGGATATAAAGTTTCATTGGGACAACAACGAGTTTGCAGTTGACGTCGAGGTATGCCTTTGGCTGTCCATGTATCTTTTTGCCATCCCCAATGTGCCGCTTGATTTTCAGGATCATTATCGCATCGTGCGTTTCCGCAAGCTTCCAGCGGAGATCGACGCTCTGATCCCTCAGCATCTTACTCTCGAGCCGGACCCGGCCAAGGACAAATTCTTGCGTCAACATTTCACCTGGTGCCTAGAAGTGAACATTATGGGCGGCGACAACCGTGAAACTTGGAGTGATGAGACTATCATGAAATTGATTCAACAAGTGGGCCTACTTTCCGAAGACGAAAGCGGGGACGACAGTGACGATGACGACGAGGAAGAGGAGGATAGTGACGACGATGGTGTGAAGAAGGTCAAGGCAACCCCCTCCGCCGGAGCACGAGATATGGCAGTCGGCGCTAGGGCAGGAACTTTTCAAGATGCGGAACGAGGGTTCATTGTTCAATACTACTTGATCTGTGATAAGTGTGAATATATTGCAGATGATCCATGTTTCGTAGGCTATAGTCACCGAATGTAAAATTGTGACCAGAACGCATGCAATCAAGATGATCGTAACAGCAACTCAATAGGTGTACTAGGAATATATATATATTCACTGACGAGCAAAATGTGAATAGTTTATTACTGTATATTTTGGCCTGTGCTTGAAACGCATTCGGGGTAGCAAAAACGAACATCAGCAACTGATTTCGATTGCCACACCACTTCGTGCGAGTATGTTCAGTGTCGATACCCTTTAATAATCGTACACCGCAATTGCCTTACGCTGCATCGCGCCTTCGAGTGACATCAGCCAGACGATATAACGCTTGATGTCGTCTGCCACGCTTCCGACGCCCCCCGCTCGTCCTCGTGCAGAATCTTGAAGTGCCGACTCTTCCCCGAGACGCACCCTCGCCACAACGAAGGGAAACTGCATGCAACAGCCACACAGAATGTCTAGATCGCCGACCAAGAAAACGCACAGTCAGTTAAAGTGATTAAACACGAGGCACTCCGCGTCCCACCTCCCAAATGTGGAGACGATGAGCGGTATGAGCACTGCGGGAGAGTGCGTGTTGCCGAGGACGACAATTTTGCGCGCGTGCGCGCGTGCGGGCTCGTGGAAAATGTAATCGATGCATGGGTCTTGCTAAGTGGTGAGAATGCAGGGCTATCGGATACGAGAAGGCTCTGGCAGCGTACGATTGGACCAGCTTGGACGGTCACCGTGTCCCGAGAGCCGCGTCTGCTGGCGAGGTCGCATCCGAAGCCGTCCGTGTCGCACATGATGCCCCGACCAGGAAGCATTTTGGGATGCCTGACATTTTCGGACTCGCATGGCGTGGCCGTATGTCTGGGTCTGAGCAGCTCGTGGACGGCGTACGCCTCGGCGGGATTCACGCAGGTCAGCGTCAGGATCGTGAGCCAGGCTCGCTTGCCCGTAATTTGGACTGCATGGAAAGAGTTGCAGTCGATGCTAGGTTATCTTCTGCGAGATATGCGCTTGAACACGTGCTGTTCTAGGCTGAGACGACTCTGGGTCAGGTTGCAGAAAACTGAGTATAGTAGCGTGGGGATGCCCGTGATGCGGTCCGCTGGAAAGCAAGGCCCAATATACGTGTGAAATTGCAGAGCGCACAAGGAACTCCACGTACCATGCATGTAAGTGACAAGGATATCACTGAGTTTGCGTACTTCAGTTCGCCTGTGCCAGGCTGATGAGACCGCAGTGCAATTTGCGAAGTGTTCCCTCCATGCAGTCGACCACTGGAAGCGCATGCAGCGTCGTGAGAATGCAGTTATGGCATCATGAAATATGCATATTCCATAGCGAGTCGTCCCCGACGATGTCGAAGACAGGCTAGAGGAGGTTCGGATTTCGGAGGGCCGTGGGAGGTCGCGAGGAAGGTGACGTTCATGCATTGCGATTGAGGCGTGGCTGTTATAATTTCAGCAGGTGCGGGGAGCAAAGAGGGACGTGAAGACCTACGTCGCCTGCGGATGCACTTGGACGCATGTTAGCACATTGTCGAGATGTATTATCCAACAACTTGCCGGAGACGTAAATATATACTTCCACGGAAACCCTATTGATGCTAGACAGGAGTGCAGGGCTCGAAGGCAAACCGTGACAGTTGCCAGGGAGTGTCGATAAGCAAGAATGCGCACGGAGTATTTCTGTCATAGACACCCTTATTGCACATCAACCACTTACTGTCATTGGATTGATACCGATATCGACGTCTGCGAAGTAATGAGACTGAGAAAGGCTGGAGGACGCGTACGGCATTCTGAACGTGAAGGCACCTTGCGCTGCCGTCGACGTCTTCTGCATCTGATCTGCCGGAGAAGTGAAGGCACGCACCGTCGCACCGTCATCACGCAGTGAAAGAAGGCCTACAAGAATCCATCCATCTGACAGGATATGTGCGTCCCATGGCGTTGCTGGAACGCAGACAATTCCCAGAAAATCGATGCTTGAAACCTTCATATCAGCTAGAAAAAAAAAAATGGTGAGTCAGATACGTTTCATCTACGCAATACTCGATTCGTCCATCAATATTGCGTTCGAGAGACAGTCATTACAGTCTAAGAGTCGTCCGCAAGCTTTGAAATTATTCATGGTAGACACCCGTCCTTGTCAGCCAGTCTATCTGACAATGGAGATACGTGATTGGACCGCTTCACAATGAAAGGGATACTAGAAATATTCTGAAGTATGCAAGGAACGAGATGGAAGTTGGACCGTGGAGAGACCGTGACGTCAACGACGCGCTTGCGCCCTGCGGGCGCCTGTTTGACGCTTGCTACATTTCGTCTTCCTCACCGTCAACACGTCAAGCACTGGCAGCCCCTAATCACCAAGCTAATCTTCTATGCAGACCTTGAACAGGAGATAGTTGTTCTTCCCGCACCTCGCTCTCCTATATGAACTGACCTTACAAAACATCGACCTGCTAAGTGATGTACGGCCATTATGCTAGGTTTTCCCCTGCCTGCCGGGGCCACACTCTGGGCCAACCATCCGCGTTCTGAGGGCCTCAGGAGCACTTACGGCTTCGTGCTAGAAGCAGAGCAAGCTGCACTTTCCAAGTTCGAAGGACCTTCTGTATCCACAGAAAGGACAGCTCTGCACAATCTGAACGTCGTTTGCGCGCGACTTGTTGGATATCTTATTCTCGAACCCTTGAATGACGTCGCGCAGAGCTACGTCCTCAACGAGGTCAAGTCTTTCCACCAATGGTACGGCACCTCGGAGGGTGCTCTCAATGCCGCCATCTACGAGTTAGGTCTGTTCTATGTGAACCACTATGTCCGCCCGTGTAAGTCGCATCTCAACGCAGTGTACTTGTCCTTATGATATTCAAGTTAAGAAGTATCGAGGGTGCACCCCACCCCAGTCTGGGCGTGATACACCTAGGCTGTCGTTCGACAAGAAACAAGAATACGCCAAGGAATTCCTCAAAAGTACTCCAACAAGTCTCGCCGAAGCAAAATGTACTGTGCGTTCAAATTATAGTCTTTGCCGTTCTCAGCCTCTCATAACTCCTTCATCAGGCTTTGATACGTGATAACCACCGTTGCATGGTGTCCGGGAAATATGACATCAATTCCGTACGATTCATTCAGGAGCTGAAGCTGGAGGCCATTGCGGCCAATGCTGGGGCGTGTTGCACGCAGTGCTGCCACATCATCTCAGACTCTACCAATATGGACCCCTCCAGTGCCAAGGAGGCATGCCAATTTTATCGATTCCACTTTGTGGTGAAATCTCACCCGCTCGTTATCAGCGCCCCTCTACGGCTTCTGTTTGGACTGTCCTGGCCAACTTTGGCGAGACCAGCCTCCTAGACGAGCTCAGCGGTGTCAATGTCCACCGTCTCGACAATGTCTTGACTCTCGACGCGACGGTACACACTGCCTTCAATAACCTAGATATTTGGTTCGACAAAGCCAAACCTTCAGTGCGCCTCTGTCCTCTCCCCTGTCCATCCCCTCAAACTCGCTACAGGATCCGAGTGATCATCACTACTACCTTCGAACATCGTATGAAGAAGATGTGTTTGCAATCACACGCTTCCCAACGGACGTGCGATTTGTGAACCATGCACCAGATCCAGACCAGGTTCCCCTTCCAAATCCTCGATACCTACGCATACATGCGGCTTGTGCCAAAGTTGCTCATATGTCTGGGGCATCCGAATACATTGAGAAAATCTTACGAGACATCGAGGAGGGACATGTACTGGCTGAGGACGGTTCATCAGACTTATTAACTCACGCCCTTCTCCAGTTGGCACCCGTTGACGGCTTATATGACACTTGATCTTCTTTGAATCATCATGCATATGCTGTCGTTGATTATTCCCAATACAAACGAGTCGTTCAGCGTGCTTCAGCGATGGTATAGCGAGTTTGAAGAAATAGACGCCGCGGCGACGCGTCGGTCGCGACGCATATACGGGCGTTTGTTGGGCGCTTGTGACATCTTGCCTTCAACTGCCATCCCGCTCTCCACTCCTACTGATTTGAACATAGGACCATCCCTGTACCAACCTCGACTTATTGCTATGAACTGAAATAGATCGGATTCAACTATTGATAAGTCACTTCCAGGAGACCGGTTGTCCGTGCCATCGCACTCGGAGCGCGTTTTTCGTGACTTTGATTCTACTTCCCTCTCTTTCCACTTGCCTTCTAATCGGCTTTCCCATCGACAGTCTTATCGCCCAAATCGCACTTCAGTCGCCGATATTCTATACATTCACTATGCCATCGAGCGAGGATGATCATACCGTCTCAAAGTTGGTCGCACCACTTTCTTCTTCTCTCCTGCTACCTTTGACTTACACATTCCGTCCAGCTCGCAAGTCTTCTGGTCGACTTTTATCCAGCCGAGGCTGGCGCTCACTGAAGGAATTTCGCCCCGCGATAAGACTGGCGCGGTGGCGCATGCTCGACAAAGGTTGAGCAGCGAGCTATCAGCTTTGCACCTCGCGATGTGCTCTCTTCGATCACGCTACAATGCGCTTTCCCCCATCTCAATCCTCCCAGCTGAAATGCTCGTCCGAATCTTCCAGTTCCATGCCATCATGTGCCCGCCTTCGCTGCGCTGTCTTGGCTGGATCAAGGTCACGCATATCTGCCGGCTCTGGCGTGACACTGCCCTTCAGTTTCCCGGTCTCTGGAGCAATATCTGCTACACAGTGGGCCCGCGATGGGCAGAATTGATGCTGGCCCGTGCCAAAGCAGCGCTAATCTCTGTTCGTCGGGACGTGACCGGGGCATCCCAGCTCAGCTTGCAGCACATTTCCGAGCACCTTTCCCATACGCGCGAGCTCGGGCTTATCGGTCATCCAGTCCTCCTCAAGCCAATCATCGATACCTTCCCATCCCTGCCGGGGACCTTGGAGACCTTGGATCTAGGCCCCGCATACCTCAACATCCTAGGCCTCGACAATTTTGAACTGCCTGGGGCTATAGCTGGGCGTCGTCTTCCCGCACTCCGATGCCTTGTTCTTAGAGGATTTTGGGTCTCTTGGTCGGCACCCATTCTCTGCGGTCTGACACATCTAGAGATGCAGCTGCAGAAACCCGCAGCAAACGGTTACCCGAGCTTACCGCAGGAGACATTATTCTGTACCCTCAAGACGATGCCGGCTTTGGAAACTCTGATCCTGAAGGACTGTTTTCCCTCTGGCCCCTGGAAGGATGGAAGTGATGTTTTACAGCTATCCCGGTTGAACATTCTTCAGCTGCATGGGCCATCTGCAGCTTGCTTTGCCATCGCAAAACGGCTGCACATTCCAGCCTCCTGTCAAGTTCAGCTCATGTGCAAAGATGACGCAGATGTTACCGATATCCTTCCATTCCTGACGGCACACCTTTACGATAGGAGAGACTTGCTTCCTTGGTACATGCTCTCACTCTATGTCAGCCCAGAGAATTACTTGATCCTCCGAATGTGGCGTCTGTCAGAGATGCTTGAGGGCGAAGAAGACCGAGACAACCCTGAAATGGATGCTGACTTGACTATCATGCTTCACAGCCCGGGGCGGCCACTTGATCGTCTAAAAACCATGTGCCAAGCACTGCCGCTACATTCTGTCCGGACGGTCCGCGCCCGCATATATATCAATATCACGGATGAGGATTGGATTGGTCTCCTTGGGCAGTGCACGGAAGTTGAATGGGCCTCCATCGGCGGCAACCCCCGGACTTCGTTCTGCGCTGCGCTTGGCATGACCACGGACTGCAGATATGTTGCTGAGTCTGAGAACTGCGCGCAAGATTTCCTTTTCTTGGGCAAACTCGAGGTTCTACATCTCTGGGACGTGGACTTCCGTGACGGCCGGATCGAGGGCAGGGACCCATCGGAATGTCTGCCCACAGGATGGCTGACTGACCGTTGGCGAGTCAAGACTGCCCCGAAGCTTAAAATCGACTTGCGTGAATGCTCGATCAAGGCGGAATGGGTGGAGAGGCTGAGAATGAAAGTGGCGACTGTCGACTGGGACAAAGACGAAGGGGAATGTGGAGATGAAAGTGATTCGGACGAGGATTGGTACACAGATGGCAGTCATGTATAAACCCAGCTCCAAAAGTATGAATTGCGTTGAATATAGTGCGGCCGTTGAAATTGAAAATTCGAGCATTTGAAGGAAGGAGGAAGACGAGAGAAGATACAACGCGTCTAGATCTGTGGGCGCTTGTGTATCTCGCGCATATTCCTCATAATTACCGCACATTGGTAATACTGTAACTGTAATTCGTAAGTCATGTTCGTTGCTGTTGAAGTCCTGGCATCCCGTCGATCACTAGGCTGCGTGAGCAGAAGTGGACGTCTGCGTTTTGCTTCCGTCTTTTCTTTATCTGTCAGTAATTTCCAGGAGGACGCTAGCGGCACCTGCGAGCCGCGGCGGAGGTATTGGCACCTGTCGGAGCATAACAAATCTTGTGCGCATGCTTAACATGCTCTTGAGGTATCTCCTACATCTGCACGTTGTATGTACAGAGACATGGTGCATAAACCAGGATGCGAACTCGATCCTTGCACCAATACCTTGTAACTGCGGCGGCCCTGCTGATGCCGCTTTCTTTCCGTAGTGGCTTACATAATCCCTAACAGCAGCAAGTACTGCGCGTGCGTCTACTCAGTACAGTCGTTCCCCTCCTCCCCTCCTCCCGATCTCTCCTCGACCCAAGCATGGCATCCAAGGGCTGGTTCAACCTCGAAGCCGCGGCCGGCACCATCCCAGAAACCCAGTTTTTCGAGGGAGACTCGGCGTTCAAGTTCCTGAGCCTCTCGCGGACACAGCGTCTCTACGGCTTCGGCGGTTGGTGTGTCCCAGCGCTGTGTTGTGATCGAGCGCCGCTCATGCTCTGTGCCACCGTCTAGTTTCGCCACTGGGTTCGTGTTGAGCATTCTGGGGACGGTTTTTCTCTTTACTGGGTCGTTGACGACGTTCGCTCGTGAGTGTACCACTGCTCAGTCTCTTGTTTCATTTGGGCTCAAGATGTAATTAATTTCTTTCTAGTGCTTTATGCCTTCGGTGTCGTGATATCTCTAATTGGCACCGGTTTCCTCATTGGCGTACGTGTGTTCACCCCACTTGTGACGCGCAACGGCTGATGAATATGTTCACCATACGCAGTTCGCGAAACAGCTGACGATGGTAACAGCTCTGCCTCGCGCCTGATACGTCTTGCTAAGCCCGCTTCTGCAGATGTTCAAACCTGTTCGGATCATTGCCACCATCGTGTTCATAGCCTCGATAGCCCTCATCTTCGTGGGCGCTTTCGTCCTGGACAGTGGGGTGCGTCTGCCAGCGCTTCGTCCTTCTCTGCTTACCCAATTCAATCATGTCATCCGTTTCGCAGATCCTTTGCATCAGTGAGCATCGCATGGCATCGCGTGTCCCGTTCATTGACTAACCTACGTCGCGCAGTATTCGTCATTATTGAGTACATCGCCTTCTTGTGGTATACCCTGTCGTATATCCCCTACGCGCGCATGGCCGTGCTCAAAGTATTTGGGATGTAGTCGCTTGGGACTTTCGGTTTCTCAGACAATCTGGATTATGCGTATGGGCGGTGGATGTATCGTAGAGTTATTTAAAAGTAGCCATGTAAGTCCGAGACTCTCTAGCTCGAGGTCATCCCATGCAATCTCTGGTGGACGGGTTATTCATTTGCATTTGGTCGAATGCGCCCGAGAATAAACATTCGTGACGAAAGGACGGGGGAGTATCTATCCCTGAATACTTATGTGAATTCGTGACCAAATACCGCCCTACAAAATTGTAACATTCGACAGCAGCCTCCACTGCCAGTCCGCCTCCAGCTCCGCGCCTGACTCCGGAAACACGCCCTTCATCATCGCGAGCCACTCGTTCTCAGGCTCGCAACACAACCACGTCGCCTTCAACGCGTCCCACGGCAGCGGCATCCACCCCGCATATTCCCAGTCGATGAGGCAGACCGTGCTGCGGCCCTCTCGCCACGCCTCCAGCCCGCCGGGGAGCAGGACGTTCTTCGGCAGCGTGTCGCCGTGGCAGAAGACGATGGGGATGTCCGCGCGCTGGATGAGCGGTCTGATCATGGGACGCAAGGTCTCGCGGTTGCGCGCGTAGTCGAGGCCCAGCCAGACCTGTTCGAGGAAGTCCTGGGTAGAAGAGAAGACGCGCGGGTCGTCCTCAAGCCAAGGGACGCGCGGGTCGAGGATCGCGCCGCCCGCAGCGCTGCACAGGACGTGGTTCTGCGTGGTGGTCTGCGCTCGCATGTCCTGGAACAGCTGGCGGAGCTGCGCGACGAGTCTGTCTTTGTCGAGCGGTGTGAGTTCCTCCCATACGTCGCTGCAGCAGTCGCCGTCTATCCAGGTGCTGAGAAGGAAGGTCTTCTCGGCCGTGGCAACGCAGTCGATGAGTGCGGGGGCGTTTACTCCACGCAGCGAGGCGACGAAGCGCAGCGCACTTGCTTCTACGGCATGGGGATTCGAGGATATCTTGAGGACCAGACCGAACGGGAGATGGAAGATGTTATGGTATGGCTGGTGGCCCAAGCGGCAGCTTACTCTGGCGGCAACCTGGTATAGAAAAGCCTTCG
The DNA here is from genome assembly GCA_004681135.1 of Hericium alpestre. Classification (NCBI taxonomy): domain Eukaryota; kingdom Fungi; phylum Basidiomycota; class Agaricomycetes; order Russulales; family Hericiaceae; genus Hericium; species Hericium alpestre. The sequence continues at coordinate 3,692 of SFCI01000728.1, read as the reverse complement.
CCCTTGCAGGAACGATGCGCAGAAATGCGCGTATGGTCACTTGCGAGAGGCATGGCCGGCTCTGAGTGGGACTTCGAAAAATTGCGGATGGGCGATATTGAGGTGTTATCGTGGTCGCTGTGGCACTCATGGAAAGATGACTGTGCGCACCATGTAAAATAAATAATGAAATTGGACCCATGAGACAATTTGACGCGTACGTATGATGTAGAAAGCCTTGATCAAGAGCGCGTCCGAGTCGCGCGACAGGAACGGGCTACCGTGACGCGACGCGTCTACGCAGTGCAGGGGCGCTTGTGCAGTCTCTGTCACGGTCTTGCTCTCACTACATTCCTCTTCCGACTATAGCTTCAACCTACCTGCCAACTCCCTGCTCTGTTTTTCTTCCAGTCAACCTCCAATTCTCCCAGCGAGCGACTTAGGTGTTTACCTTTGCGCCTATCCTTCTCTGGTACGTCACGTTCAAATACCGACGAGCCCTCGTCTCTCAGCCTTTTTTGTGTCAGATTGTGTCTTTCTAAAAAGCTTCCACACTGGTGCATCATGCCAACCACGCGCGAGCACTATATCGACTCAGAGTCAGTCCCATCCATGGCATGTACGGCTCAACTAAGACTCAGGCTATCTATACAGTCCTCAAGTCTTCTGGGCCACGTTCATCCTGCCTCGTCTTACAGTCATTGAAGGCGTCTCGCCTCGTGACAATATCGATGCCGTCGTGCATGCCAGACAGCTGCTAGATGATGAACTGTCAGCTATGCATCTTGCGATGTGCTCTCTTCGGACACGCCGCAATGCCCTCTCACTCATTTCTGCCCTCCCCGCCGAAATCCTCGCACGCATCTTTAAATTTTATGCCGCTTTGGAGCCCTCAATGCGATATCGCGGACACCGCCTCGGTTGGATCAAGGCGACGCATGTGTGCCGACGTTGGCGCGATATAGCCCTCCAGTTTCCCGGTCTCTGGAGCGATATCTGCATTAGGCTTGGCATGGAATGGACGGAATTAATGCTGTCGCGTTCAAAAGCAACACCAGTCTCTATTCGTCGGGACGTGACTGAAGCACCCCAGCGTATCTCGGACCTTACGTGCGAGCACTTTCGTCATACATACGAGCTCGAGCTCGTCGGCATGCCGGCCTCCGTAAGGAAATTCGTCAAAGCTTTGCCGTCTCAATCCGACACTTTGGAGATTTTGACACTGGGTTCCGTTGAAGATGACACCACGGACATTGAGGGCGATAACTCGAAGCTGCCCGAGAATATAGCCGGATGTCACCTACCATCGCTTCGCCGCCTGACCCTCAAAGGACTATGGGTCCCTTGGTCAGCGCCTATTCTCCGTGGTCTGACACATCTGGAGGTTCAGCTATATGGGACGCACATCTTCAATGGCGCGCGCACAGCTGCCACCGGATACTTGCGCACGTCGCATGAGACGTTATTCTTTGCCCTCAAAAATGCGCCGGCTTTGGAGATTTTAATTCTTAGGAACTGTTTTCCGTCTGGACCATGGAAAGATCGTCAAGGCGATGTGCTGCAGTTGCCTAGGCTGAAGGCGCTTCGGCTGGCGGGGTTTTCTGCAGCTTGCTGTGGTCTCGCGAAGCGGCTGCAGATACCCGCATCCTGTCAAGTGCAGCTTCGGTGCAGCGACAATGCAGATATTGCGGGAATCTTCCCCTTCTTAACGTCCCATGCCAACAACGGGGCGGATCTGCCTCCTTGGGTCGCATGCAAGATCGTGGCTCCCTGCAGCAAAGGCTTTCGCCTTGAAATGTGGCGTCTGTCCGACGCACTCGAGGCCACAGCAGACAAACCCGACATACCCCCGTCAGTGGATGCCGACTTGGCTGTCTGGTTCCGTAACCCGGAGCGGTCGCTTCGTCCTCTGAAAGCGCTGTGTCAAGCACTGCCGCTCCAATCCATCGGCAGAGTCAACGTCTCCATAAATGTGGATTGCTCGTCCCGGGATTGGATTGATATGCTTGGGCGATGCACGGAGATCCAAGAAGCTTCCATCAGCGACGATAGCGCTGTCTTGTTCTGTAGGGCGCTGAGCATGACCACGGCCGGCAAACCAGTCGCAGAGATGAAGAACTGCGTACGACAACACCTCTTCCTGGGCAAACTCGGCTTTCTACGATTGATCGACGTGGATTTCAGGACGTGGCAGCACGAGACCAGCCAAGCCGAGCATCTCATCGTACAATGGTTCGCTGAGCGCCAGCAGGTCAAGGCTGCCCCGGAGCTTTGCATCGAATTGCAAACGTGTGCAATCACGAATGAATGGGTGGATAACTTGCAAGGCGTGGCGGCGGTCGAATGGGACGGTTACGAAGGCGAACAAGACTATGCGGACGAGGGCTCGGATGCATAGTAAGCAGGCAGCAGAGACGTCCATGTCGAGTTCGACGGCGCACGGTGGTCCTCTGCAAGTCGACGATGGGGAGGTCCTGGTCTTGCTTATTTCACAGAGGATAGTCGCTGGATACAGAGGGACACTGGTCAGAGGCTGGAGCGCACCGGCTGCCCATGTGATGTATGTCCATATACATACGGCGATGATGAGGCGCAGGCGGATAAAATAATATTGCAATTACGAATGCAGGCGAGTGTCCTCGTGTGCTGTCTCTGGGAGACAATCCACGACTCTGAAGCGGCCGCGAAAGTTCTGTGCACGGGGATCTATTTTTTGSCCGCTGCAGTGTGCAGTACAGACTGAATACGGGAATGTTCAAGTTAATGAACTGCCGTGCTGTTGCTGGTTTAATCTGCACGGCATGCAGAACCGATGCGGAATCATCCAAATCAGCATCGATTCCAGCTTGTCAGAGACAATATCGGTACAGGAAACGACTTCGCATTCTTGGATACCGGCTATGTATAGGGCTCGCGTTGCTCCCTCTCCAAAACACAGGCATTGGCAGGAGAGGCGGGCGCTGCTCATGTCCCAAGGGGCCCCGTATGTCGCATACGCAGTACATACTCATGTGAGCTCCCACGTCTAAATCGAAAATGCTTCTAATCATATTATTACATTTACAAAAACCACCATTCAATCAAGCCGCACCGATGCGCCGCACCCTCTTCCTACAAATCTCTTGAGAAAATCCACGCAGCCAACCAAACGCGGCGCGATCCATCGCGCGCGCAGTTCATATCGGAACAACGCCCGACGCGTCGCATTCATATGAGGGGTATCGGCCTATGGCGATATTGCGCGCCGCCGAGGATACCCAGAATAGCGCGCCTCGACGCCCGAAGCAGCATTGAGGATGGGCAGAGGGCGAGCAACGGCGCGGTGGCCGCGTCACGTTTCAGCAGGAAGGGGATGGCGCGATGCGCAAGATGCGCGAGATGAATGGGGTGGCCCGCCTTCTCTACCCAGGGCGTGGGGGTGGGGTCCGCCTCGCGCAACGCAGCGCAGCGGGCRMCCGGGGCGGGCCACCCGAGTGCGCGGGCGCGTGGGTATAAARGCGCACCGCTACAACGAGRGAAAGGTATCGGGAACCACTCGACTTCAGCTCACTCACCCACCACCACCCACCACACCCACCACCACCACAATGGCCAAGAAAGGTGCGGCCGCCGCTTCTCCCATCCCGCGTCCACGGGTACTGACGCTGCGTCTAGGAAACGCAGGCACCACCAAGACGACCCCCGCGGACGCGAGCCGCATCCAGTCGACGCAG
>SFCI01000727.1:0-15957 GCA_004681135.1 Hericium alpestre | reverse complement strand
CACGTCATCACATGCCGCGCGTACAACATTGACCTGCAGCGGAACGGGAGTCGCTGATGCGAAATGGCCCATTCTCGGTGCGTAGTTTACGTGGAGCAGGAGCTTCGGCGATTCTCAGCGCGGCTATGGGTACGACATTGACTGCATTGACTCTGATATTCACACTGACTTTGTCGAGACCAGTCGATGGGTATAAGCTTAGACAGCACTTGCCTTGTAGAGGTATCTGTTCAGGCACGTTTCTGCCGTGGGGCGTTGAGTATAGATCGCATCCACGGGAGAGTGACGTTAGTCTCATTTACGAGGCCGGAGGCCCTATAATAACCAGACATCTCATAGTTCGCGCGTTCATGTAATCGACATCGGTATGGACACTGGGTGCAAAACCCGATAACCCGAACCACGTTTGTGAGGAAATATGGAAAGAGTAGCACTACTGATTTCTGCATAATCTGAGCGAGAAATAGTAAAAATTATCCTGAATACCATTTACGTATTCCGAGCCCGTAACCCAATGGAGAATCTTGAATACAAACGTCGTACGTTCTCTATAATCGTGTTTATGTTAAAGATATGTTGATCATGTAGAAATTATTGTCATGTTATTAACAACTCTTCCTTGATATCTGCACCTCTATATGCTGAAGGTAATTTGGACATTTTTCCCATTTTTTGCTCCGATTACGTTGATATCAGCAGTACTATTTTTTCCATATTTTCTCACAATCTGGTCCGAGGTTATGGGGTTTTGCACCCAGTGGGACCTATGGTAAGTACCAGGACGGTATGACTCGGAGATTGCCGACCGCGCCACGTTTTCCGAATGCTTCCGAGAATTGAATTCCAGACCCTGAGAGCGACTTTCCTTTTCAGGATAGTCAAACAGCCGTATACAAGTAGCTCTAGCGCCCGGACCGTAGCACCTTGACCAAAGATCATTCATTCCTCCTTTCATTTCTACCTCTCTACCCCTGCATTGCAATGGCTTCCGACAGCGAATCATCTACAAGACGTATTCCGACGCTGGTCCAGCTATGTCAACGAGGTCTGTTTTCTTCTGCAGGGCATAGGTTTCAGCTGATCTTCCGAAACAGTGGCATCTTCACATGTTGACCGTAAGCTTTCATGGCGGCTTTGCGGCGGGCGCTGGGACTAATATTTGTCGGTGCAGTAATCGTTGGCTTAGGTGAGGACATGTCTTATGAGCTAGCCCGGCCCATTCTCGAATTCTGTTCGCCGGAAACTCTCCTACGAATTGAAGATAATACTCCGGTGAGGGCGCTTCCGACCCATGGCCCGGAATAGGAAGCTGATGATCGCCACGTATTAGCGTCTGAAAAGCGAGACAAACGGTGAGCATTTATTCTGTACTATGCAAGATTCATGTCTCAGCTTCTTTTAGATTTGTGGGAGGCGCAGTGTCGGCGGTTCCATTCCCTACCAACAGAACAGTATTGCGCATCCCTGAGTGAACCTCCATCGTCATGGCGAGAGGTATTCTTTGTGGGTAGCAAGCGCCATATCTTCTTTATCTCTCTCATATAAATTGTTCTCTAGTTCTTGAAGGACGAGGAGGCGAAGCGCTTTGAGGTCATGAGTTCCCGGATAAAGCGCCAGCGTCTCGAGCTGGAGGAACGCAAGAAGGAGAAAGAGATCAAGTTTACCAATAAACTACCACCTTCAAAGCGTACACGTGGATGTGGGTATTGTTCATTCCTTGAATTCAGCCAATCACTCATTTTCGTTGGTTGCAGGGACTGGTACGCCCGCGCCCCCGAAATCTTTATTCGAAAGGACGCGTTCCGACGCGGTGAAGGTTCAGAAGACTATGTTCGGATCGAAGATGCGGCCTGCTATGCTTGCTGCAAAGTCATATCGCGTCCAGAACACTGTCAGCGCCAAACCGCCACCTCCGACCTGTCCGTCTTCCACCACGCCAGTTGTCGTCAGGCCTGTTACCATCCATCATAGCAGGCCGAAGGAAACGCCTACTCACTCTTCGCCAGCTTTCTCTTCCTCCTCCAACACAGATAACGAACGCCCTCCCAAACCCACGGTCACGAAACCGGTTACGCCACAACGGTCTGCGCCGCCGCAGGAGCGACCGATAAAGCCCCTTCCTTCCGGAAAGAAGACTGCCACTTCCTCCCTATTCATGCCGAAGCACCGTGCCCACTCTCAGCTCCCCAGCCAAACCTCACCTCCCCGCGCACGCGCACGTGGGTAGTCTTACCGCATCTCGTCATTTCATTCGCATTTTGTTCCATACATTGCATATCTATTTATTCTATCTCGGCTGCATCGGGCCAATGTTGTACTTCCTGATTCTTTGAGCATATCTCAATGCATTACCCTATTTCATGTATTAGCCTATGCGACCGCCCTCCTCACTGCGCCTGCGTCGTGGGATCCTCCGTGAGGTCGATCTGTATTATTGTACCACTACGTAGACCAGTCATTATAGACATGGAGCTTGCCACGGTTCAGGCCGAGACAGGATGGCACCACAACAGACACCGTGTCGAGCACTGGAACGACGTTCCGAGTCTGCGGAGTTGTTGACAGCTTCCATTTCTACCGGCGTCCGGTCGAACACAACTGTCCTCGACTCTAGCATTGCATCCGGCATTTTCAGTGGTGTGCAGACCGCATCGTGTTGAATTTGAATGCCTAGGGCGTAGATGAGGGTGTGAAAGACTGGGGAGGTCGTCGACACCGGTACCGTGCGTCTGGATATCTCGTTCGTGCTGTGCGTGCTCGCGCTGCTGAAGACGGTGTGGCGGCGCACGGGCTGCGCAGGCGGGAGGTCGTTGCTGCGNTTGGCGCNNTGGTGGGCGCGATCGTGGGGCGGCCGCCGCAGCGGGTGCTTGTTGACCGTGCGGTGTAGAGGGTTCTCGTTTTTGTAATGTATATAGATCGTCGTATTGTCTTTGGTCTACATTTCTATGATTTGTACTCCATGTTCATGTAATGCTTGCTCGTATACTACGGGGCGAACACTATTTATTTGCTTGGTACTGGATGACCGTTGTATGTTTCAACAGGACATCTCGCATGGTAGTCACACTGAAGGCGAAGCTGTACAGGTTGATTCTGGAAGGGTGAGCAGCCTCGTTACATGTTCATGATAAGTACACTTCTTTGCTACGTTCTTCATTTAATCTACGTGTCTGATTTCAAGACATGTCCACAATAGCACGAATGCAGTCGCCAGCCTGAGTTTACCAAGTATCAGTGCTCCGAAAAAACAAATACAAGGACCAAAGATACTCACATGCATGAAGTCGAAGCCCTTGTTTATCTCAGAGAACTTGACACTATGGGTGACGTACTCATCGATCTTCATAACGCCCTTCAGGTAATCTACAGAGCCAAGGTCAGCGCGCTGGCAAAAGTCAGTAGGATATGGTGCTCGCTTTCGACCATGCCGGGGATCTCGGTGCGACCCTTGACGCCACCGAAAGCAGTTCCACGCCAGACGCGACCGGTGACCAGTTGGAATCTGGGGTAGAGACGTCAGCGCTACCGAAGTCGGTGTCGAAGAATCGAACGTACGGTCGGGTGGAGATCTCCTGGCCGGCAGCCGCGACACCAATGATGGTGCTAACACCCCAACCTTTGTGGCAGGCTTCGAGGGCAGCACGCATGACTTGGACCTAGAGAATTAAGGAGAATAGTAAAAAGTGGTACATCCCGACAAGAAAGAATTGCTGACCTGGCCCGTGCAGTCGAAGGTGAAGTCCAATCCACCGTCAGTAATCTCAACGAGGTGGTCCTGGATACGAGTGCCTTCCTTCAACTCCTTGGAATTGATGAACTCCGTAGCACCGAATTTCAACGCCCACTCCTTCTTGGTCGGGTTGGTGTCAATGGCGATAATCCGCTTCGCACCAACTTGCTTCGCACCGGCGATGACACTGAGACCGACGCAGCCGCAACCGAAGACGGCGATGTTCGAGCCCGCTGGTGAAGAGATGAGTTCGAAAAATCAATCGATTGGGCGTGGATGACCTACGGGTGTCCTTCTGCTTGACGACGGCGCCCCAGCCAGTGGTGATACCGCAGCCGAGGAGGCAGACCTTGTCCAAGGGCGCCTTCTCGTTTACGACAACCACGGAAACGTCGGCTACGACGGTATATTGCGAGAACGTCGAAGTGCCCATCTGCGCCGCCGAAGTCAATAAATAAATAAAATTGGACAACTTTAGAATGCACTCACGAAGTGGTGGACAGATTGGCCATTGACAGTGAACCGGGAAGTCTTGTCAGGCATCAGGCCCTGGCCTTGCGTCGCACGGACTAAGAAAAAGGTTTAGTAAAAATAAGGTAACAAAGAGGGGGGGGGAAGTACCTGCACCGCAAAGGTTGGTCTTGCCACTCTTGCAGAACTTGCATTGTCTGCATTCTGTAAATTGAACGCGTCAATTGTTATTTCCAAACCACGTTACCGCGTTTCTGACCTGCGGTGTAGAGAGGGATGACATGGTCGCCCTGGGTTAAGGTGAGTATGACGTCACTTCAAGAGAGGCGAGGGGACCGTACAGGCTTGACTTCTGTGACGTCTTCACCGACGGACTCGACCTGATTGACAACTATCAACACATATCGGACGAACGAGGAGATGGTCACTAACAATTCCGCCACCCTCGTGGCCCAAGATGACCGGGAACATGCCCTAGATTACGGCGATTTAGTTTGCTTGCGGAATAGAAGCAGCGAGGGCTTTACCTCGGGATCTTTGCCACTGCGAGTGTACTCATCGGTGTGACAGATACCTGCGATCGCGTCGGTACCCTCGCAGTGATGGAGAACGGTATATATATCGCGTACCAGTGTAAAGGATGTGGATTCTGACTTCGTGAGCATTAGGCGGAGCGACCTCCACCTCCTCGATTTTCAAAGGCTCTCCGGCAGCCCAGCAGACTGCGGCCTTGCATTTGATCGGCTTGCCAACGGTAGACATGATTTTTCGACTAGGGGGTGAGTGCGGGGTGCAGATGGAAATGGCCCGTGGGTTGTTTAAGTAGCAGAGACCTGGGCCCCTAGCGTGACTTCGATCTCAGTTATGTTTTCACATTGCTGGGATTGGACTGCGTAATCATGACATCGCCGTTCCGCCTCATTCCTTCTCCGTGTCGTTCCTCCTCGAATTCTCCTCCATATATCGGCGCTTCCCTGATAAGCATCAATCTGATTTTTCACGAGTCATAGCTTTCCGACTTACCAGTAACCGACTCTCCAATCTTTGTTTTCTCCGACTCTCTCCGTCAAGTTATTCACAGAACCGTGGTTACCCGGCCTTTGTAGAGGTCACGCAGGTAGGATCGGGTTTCTTGGACACCCTATGACAGCTTGCGGCGGGACCATCGCGTTCTTCCCTTTCCCAAGTGGGTTCCTAGTCGGGTCATCTAGGGTCATCTGGCGCGTCCAGCCCTGCCATCTGACTCGCTCCGACCCAGTTTCTGACATATCCTCAGTCAGCAGTACCCCGCTCGGGCGCGTCCGCGGGTCTTCCTCCATACCATCTCCATGTCTTTCACCAATCTGTACTACAAGCGAGTGAGCATGCCTGAATTATTACCTAGATTCTTGTCTTGTGATGAACTGCAGCCTTCGAAGGCGCGCTAGACCACAGGGACGCCCAAGGCATGCTATGTGTGCTTTAAGCCCACCACGACCGTGCTCGCGACCGCGAAGACCACCGACTTCGTGTACACCTGCGATGCGCATCTGAAAGACCCCGGTTTCGCATCGCAGATCGTGGACACCGCCGGTGGCGCGAGCCCCAGCGCGAAGGCGGCGGTGAATGCAGAAGAGATCGCGAAGGTGAAGGCGGACTGGGAGGAGCGGCAGAAGCGCAAGAAGGAGAAGGAGGAGAAGGCAAAGGCGGACAAGGATAAGGACAAGAAAGCAGGCGAGGAGAAGAGCCAGGCGGATGACGCAAAGGAAGAGCCTAAGAGGAACGATTCGAAGTCGCCGACGCCATCCATGCCTGGATCTCTCGCGATACCGACGGTCAGTGGGACTGCCAGTCCTGCGCACGAACGGTATAGCCTGCATCGCGATTACTTTGCCATGCGGCTTGCGGAACACCGCAAGCTGAAGCAGACGAAGCAAGCAAAGGAGTTGGCGCCTCGGCTGCCCATTGCTCCGCGATCGACACCATTGTAACGGCCAGCAGCAATACAAGTGGGTGCGTGTATATAGACGCACGTTCATAGGCTCAGCATTAACCATCTGGCGTTGACAGAGCCCTTTGTTTCTCTCCGGGGCGGGATGGTCGAGCTGCGGTAGAAAGGGCAGAATTTCGACTTCATACATACGCGACGAATGGGGATGTATTATTAAAGAAGGTCCCATTGAGGCGACGGGTATATATATCCAGAATTGACTAGGAATACAGTATTGCTGTCAGTCTTAGTCTATCGTTCACGAGGAATCCCGCAAGTCAATTACTATGTTCTAAACGGATTGCACCCACACACGGCTGCCCTCACCGCAAAGCTCATCATACTCCCCGTCACAAGCCCTCCGACCAAAAAGAAGCTCGCTACAGTCGCCGCAATATCCACGTCCTCCTTCCATCCTTTCAACCGAGGATTATGCTCGAGCGAGCCGGCCGCCATCATGCACAGGCTCGAGACGTAGCCGTTGCCTAGCCCAAACAGGAGCATCGTGAGCATGAAGAGTAAGTCCGAGTTGATCAGCGGCGGCGTGGACGGCAGCGAGGGGTCGCGTGTGATGTTGCATGCCAGGAAGAGCGGTATGAAGAGCGTACGCGCGGCGGAGAGCATAGCGAGGCGCTTTGCAGACCAGATGAGCAGGCGCGGGATGGAGCAGAGGTATCGGCCGGTGAAGTCGCCGATGTTGAAGACTAGGAAATGGACGGAGCTGAAAAGGAGGGGGTGGATGGTCGGGTTGGTGGGCTGCACTGATATCGTCAACGGTGGGAAGACGGACTGTACAAATCAAAGTATTAGCCGGGGATTCACTTGGTCCAGGGGAACAAATGATGCATACCAATGTCACGACGAAGACATAGGCCACAGCGAACTCATACAGTGCGTTCTTGCGTGCAATCCGCAATATCTGGCTCTTCGTATCTGCGAGCGTTGCGGGCACCTCCTGCGACACCAGTGGCTCATTGAACTCGCCCGACAACCGCCGCGTCCACGACTGGTCGAGTGGAGCAACAATAGCCTGATACTCTGGCGTGCGCGTCAACAGCACATTCGCCCCAGCACACACGACGAGGAAGATAGTCGACAGCCCAAAGAATGCCCACGCGGACTTCTCCTCTGCCAAGCCGTCGTTTGCGATACCAAGCTCGCCGGACGCGTGCAGGGACGTCGCGGCGCTGACGACCTGGACCGACGAGACGACGATGGCGACGGCGGCCTGGCCGGACATGACGGCTTGCATCACGCCGGGCCCGAAGAGGGACGCGATGGCGACGACGGAGGTTTGCAGAAAGGAGCCGGCTGTCGCTTGCGCGATGCCGTTGAGGAGAACGAAGGCAAAGAAGACGCCCGTGGGCAGGTGCACGTAGGTGCTCAGTGTGAGCAGGAATGTAAGGAAGGCGAGGCATAGCGTGCTCCACCAGACCCGCTTCGCGGAGGAGGCCTATCGGCATGATAAGTCACGACTCGGACTGCAGGGACAGTGGAACGCACGCACCTTCTTCGCAGTCGTCGTCGCATATGCGAGCACGAAGAAATTGGCGAATGTGAAGGAGGTGGATAGCCAGGAGCTGAAGGTGCTCCTGAGGGGCGAGCCCTCAAGCCGCGATATGAAGTATGGTGTTGCCGTGATCATGACTGCATACCTGCTCAGCAACGCATAACACTTCCATTAACAAAAATCCCTCACCGTTCCATGGCAATAGTACGGCACAGCCCAGTAGAAAGTGAATCCATCGGATTCGACTCGGCACAGGAGGTGGATGCGCATGCTGGATCCCGGCCAACGACGCCTCGTCTGCGTCTTCGATGTCCAACGGTTCTTCGATCGCTGCCGACGGTATAACACCTTCATCGTCCTCTGGGGCTTGGGGAATCGTCTTATAATGGGCATCTATGGAGGTGTCCGTCGCTGGACGGTGTCGTTCGTGCATGATGGGAGCACGAATGCTCAGTGTCATTTACGTAACTTCCGCACACGACTTTGGAGAAGTGTCTTTGCAATTTGGCACAGCGCTATAGGACAACGCTCGATTCTTCGACGTTGGGTCAAGTGCCAAGGTGTCTCGGTATAACGCGTCTGCTTAAGCAAGGAATCATTATGAGGAATTCTATTGTGTGAGCTGAGAGCAGGTGCACTATGGATATGCGTATGGGGGATCGGAACAAACCAAGCTGCGAGTACTGTGGTGCGACAGGAATAACGAGGTCGCGCAGGTAAAAGTGCTCAGGACGCAGATAGCCAGGGCTGTATTCACGGCTGGGGATGTTCTGGGGGAACGACCTGGTTCGGAGCATCCTCCAGCACCAAGTTGCGCAGCCTCTCGTCCTGCTTTTGCAGCTTCCGCGCCTTGCGCACCTTCTTCCTCTCCAGTCTCGCCTCCTGCCCTCTGTTCGACCAGCGCCTCTTCCTCTCTGCCCGCTGATCTTCCACCAGTCGGTTGTTAAACTTCCACATCGCCTCCGCGCGTGCCTCCTTCCGCGTGCGGCCCTTCAGGTCGGCCAGCTCCTGCTGCATGTACTGGGCGAGCAACACATGCTTGCGCGCCTGGTGGATCTGCCAGCGGAGTTGCTTCTGGGCTCGCCCATGAGGGTTGGTGAGCTCTATCGTGAGGCTCGTCTCAACGGGTGCGGAGGCATCGTATGGGCGGGCCTGCGGGTTGAAGAGCGACTGGATATAGGGCTTTTCTGCATCGAGCTCAGGGACTGGCTTTGCAAGATCCGCAGGCAGTGTGAACGGCTTGTATGTGATCTCGGACACGGCCTCGCCAGGTGTGTCGTACAGTGTGGCTGAAAAGAACCCGTTATAAATTGCTTTCCCTTTTATTCAAGAGGTGAACATACGAGTAGTTTCCGGAAGATCAGGGGGAGCTGGCCATGGAATTTGAATCCTGGGCGTGGCCTTGGTATGAGCGGGAAGAGGCGGAATGGTGTGAACAGCGAAGCGATCCCAATGGTAACGGTGTCCAATGGGCTGGAAAAAAGGTTCAGATGTGCTCAGTCGCGTCGCAAATACACTGAGGCCCCTGTATTAGTTTCGCACATGCCAGAGGTCGTAGATGTGGACGTACGGCACTGATTTGGGCTGAGTCTCATCCCCCTTGGGAGGAAGTTCATGGTTGCCAATGAACAGTTGACATCTCGAATAATGGACATTCAGGATGCGCGCCTAGAAAAACCATTCGTGAGGCGTTCCGAAAATTAGAACAAGGAAAGACTCACTCCTTGACCAGAGCCTTTCAGGTGCACGCGGTTCGTGAGTTTGTTGATCATCGAGACCTCCAGGACTTTGCCCGTCACGTCTCCACGAATCCGGACTTGGTCTCCCGGAACGATATTCCAGTATTTAATCCTGTCCTTTGGCTTCACCACCTTGACATTGGGCTCGTCCCAAGAAATGCGCCTAGTCCAGTAACGCGGAACTGGCTGAAGATGGCGGAAATCCTTCGTCCAAGGCTTGGAGACGGCAGCATTCCGCACCTGACGTACAGACCAGCCGGACATGTTGACGACGTATGGAAGGATTGGACGACGAGGGCGACCTGTCTCGTTGCAGTCACTCCGGGCTTCGAGGCGCTCGCTTGAAATTTGGCTGACATAAGCGGACGTGCGAACGACATGCCGCTTTAGGCCACGCGCTCCTCATACCGTCCACCTCACGAGGGCGCTTGTCTCTCAACTTCCCTCTTGCCCGTCGCCATAGGACACTCTCCCAGGGTGTCGTCAAATGTCGGTGTCTTGTCTTTTCGAAGACCCTCAACGCTCCAGGTCGCCTTTCTTGACACGGCCACCACCTTTCCGCTACAGTCTATCGCTGCTTCCAGCCAACACGATCCATTCCTACCCAACGGAATGAAATCCAACCCAACGTATTGATAGGCTTGCTTCGCGTTCTTTTTCAGCTCGTGACGGACCTGATAGCGTCGAGCCCGGTGCGGGCGACCACCATCCTGCAGCTTTCAGATCACAGTTGTTGCCACGCGTCGACCGCGACACGTCGTCTGGACCTTGGCGTGCGGACGAAAGGACGCGTCTTTTTCGCGTTTCTGGTCTTCTTTGCATGCTATGACCCCACTTGTACATCCTTCGCTTCTTCGGAACGTGTTTCGGTCGCGATTCACGATCTCTCCCACCGCGATGACGCACTGGTCTCTGCCCGTGTCGCCTAGGGATCCTGATTCTTGTGATTGTTCATTCATTCCACCCACACAGAAATGCTACGGCATGACTGGAAGCGAGCTTTTGCTCGTGATGAGGTCTACGTTGTACGCTTTCAAATGGAATGTCTGTGACTAGCGAGAATGAGGGAGGTGGCTCCTGGATGGCACGAGATCCACATCGCGGATGGACTAGACGATCGCGCTGGCCGTACACTAGAGAAGTGTCTCGCCGGTGTGGATGTCCAACATTCAGGGCGAGCATGCCACACACGACCAACCGCGATGGAGGCGCCCTTTCTTACGCAACCAGACCACGCACAGACCTCCTCGCGAGGTTCATATCGTCTGGTGTTGCCCAACGTCGAAGGTCGTTTCGACGTGGTCTTCGTGTTGCTCTTCTGTGATCTCCAAGCTTGTTGGCTCGACCGTCAAGTCCGTCGCTATACGAGCATACGCGCTGGACGCAAGCAGCCTGCTTCACAGCACCTTCCCACCCGGCGACTTTTTTGTGACTTTAGCTCGCCGTGACCATCGCCATCTTTCAGTTATTATTCCCTCGGGAACTACGATTGGGAGGTGGCGAGAGGGGTTCTAAAGCGTCGTCGTACGCAATCTAAATCGCATGGCTTCGCGGTGACGGATTCGCGGGTTTCAAAGGTGTTCTGGTTGTCCTCGAAACGGTATTCCGCACTGGAAAGCAAGACTCGACGACGCACCTCCAGGAGTGTTCTGCGCCCAGCGATGGGCAAAGGATAGGCTGCATTGATAGCATGTCCGTCCGCCCCCAACTGCTGCCCTTCCACACAGGAAGGCGCCCTCTGCGTGCGCTATGTGACTAGCCCGCCTTCCGTCCTGTTGTCCGGAATTCCGACGCGGCCTATAGTGCTCGACGGCGCTGAACTCATCGCAGGCGCATCGTGGATCTATCCGGGCGGTTGGAATGGAACACCGATTCTCATCCTTGTCATTCAGCTAGGACCGCAAAGACCAGCTCCTTGCAGCGCAGTCTACGCGGCGACACTCGCTCGTCCCCGTCTGGTTGACACTTTCGGCCTGTTTCTTCGCGGTGGCCTACTCGCGTTTGTTAACCCACCGAGACCTGCTGAATGCACGCTGGACTATGACGCCCGTTCATGGCCCCGCGCCGGCCCTCCTGTCTGGCATCGATGCCTTCCGGTTTGACTGGCATTGTGTGTCCCGCGGGATCGCGCAATAGAGATTCGCTCTCGCCGCCGTCCTACCGCGAAGTGTGATCTGCCACACTGCGACCGTCGCGGACCCGTCATGTCCGGCGCGGGAAGTCTAGCGCGCGGGATCTGCTCCTTGGCGAGAACGTCGATCTGGCGTCGCTCGAAGGAAGAGGCGTCAATCGGACACGCACAGGACGACGGGTGCTTGCTTCGTGGGCCGTGCTCGGAGCTGCGAGCGGAGCTCTGTGCGGTGCCTCTGGCGCCGAAAGGATGGATCTCTGTTTCGTTCCGCTGTCTCTGGTCCTCGAGCGATGACTTTCGCCGTCGATGTATCTTCAGCCTAGCGGCACAGGCTAGCGGACGACGAGTGTATGGCTACAGGGCGGGCAGAAGCCCTCTCGCGGGGGTGGTATGTATGGAGCAGAAGGCGGGTCAAAGCACAGCGGTGGCCTTCATGGCTGATGTTGTAGGCGGGGGATGCTTCTGCATCGAGAGCGCGGCTGATGTGCTGCAGCCTATAATTTTTTCCTCCCCATAGCCTTCGTGGCTATATTTTTGACAAGGACGTGTAGTTGCGAGCTCTACGTGAAGAGCGAAGCCGTTGTCTGTCGTTCTGCTTTATCGCGTCGCTTTATACTAATAGGCAATTTTATCTAGTGCTTTGTATGGTGATTGAATTCTGATAGTCTGTAAGAACAATGTCACCGAAGCTTCGTGGAGAAAAGATAGTGAGATAGATTTGAATCCATAACAGTCACAATTAATACACGAACGAACATCTGACGACACAAGACGGACAATGAACTACGGTATACATAGTAACATGCGAACCGACACGAGAAAGAATACACATTGTCTTATGCTATATGGTAGACACAGGTCGCTGTCCCATACCACTACTCCACGCCACGGAAGACGAACTCGGTTCCTCGGACTCCAAGGACTGCAGAGGAGAAACTTAGTACACGGCAAAGGCTGGACGAGCAGGGCTAAAACTCACCTCTAAGAGCATGCCTAACGTCGCATCCACTTCTGATGGAGGTATGCCCCCGCACCCAGCAGAAATGAGTCTTCTGTACTCGTTCATCCTGCCGCTCGTGCCCGCCTCCGCCTGGAATCGTACAAACTCATCAAACACCTCCTTTCTCCGCTTGCGATACCGCCCCACATCTTCGCGCAGCGCCTCGCACGCCTGCCGCAGTGCCTCCGGATCGCTCGGTATGTCGACATACAGCGCGAGCAGATCCGACACGTCCTCCTCGCTTGCCTTCCGCTTGCCCTTATTCGCCCCAGACACGGCCTCCTCCTCCTCCTCTTCCTCCGAATAGATGGACACAGCGGGCACAACAGCCAGCTGCCCGCCAGCCGCCTCGCGAATGGCCCGCTCCCGCTCCTCCTCGTCCTTCACCCACTTCTCCCATCCCAGCCGATACCGCTTGCCCATCTTCGACGTCATCTCCTCCTCCAACTCCGCCAGCGCGTGCTGGCCCTCCTCGAGCCCCTGCGCCTGCAGCTTGAGCTGCCCCACCGCGCGCTGGCTCTCGAGGATCTCCGCCTGGATGAGCAGCGGCGGCAGCCCGCGGAAATCGCCGAAGAGCGGGCTCGCGTACGGGTGCGTCAGATAGCGCTCCATGTGCGGGCCGAGGTAGCACGCGACGGGGTCGAGGTGGTCGCCCGACGGCGGGAACGAGATCACGTCGTACGGCTCGTTGCTCTCCCACGAGTCGCAGCTGCGCGTAAGGTCGACCCACGGCGACATCAGGATCGCGCCGGACGGCAGCGGGTAGTGGTTGTCCCGCAGGTACATGAGCAACGCAAGCGCGAGGCCGCCGCCTGCGCTGTCGCCCGCGACAGTGATGTTTTCGGGCGGGATGTGGAGGTCGTCGATGAGGCGGAAGTAGGCACTCACTGCGTCGTGCAGAGGGCCGGGGAATCGGGTCTCGGGTGCAAGGCGGTAGTCGACGGCTGGAGGAAATGGTTAAGCATGCACATATAGTCAAAACCAGAGCAGACACTGACCAAATACACGTGCATCGGCGAAGCGGGATAATGGTACAGTGATGCCGCGGTGGGTAGCAGCACTAAAGAGGTAGTATGCACCTTACAACCCATCAGCACAAGCCTCGTAAAAAATGCGGCAAAATTAGCTCACCTCCATGCAGATATATGATAACCCTGTCTTTGTGGTGTTTGCGGACGGGTGGCGGCTCGTACTCGGCGTGCGGGCTGTGCATCGCCTTCCACTCGCCCTGCAGGCGTTGCCAGAGGCGCTTGTTGACGATCCATTCACATGAGAGCTCCCGCGAGCTGTCCTCGAGCGCATCGCATGCCGCGAGGATGCCACGCAGATTGCGTTTGCGCACGCGGAAGGTCACGGGTGTAACGAGCGCGTCCGGCGGGAGGGGGACGAGTCCACCAAGGTTGATGAGCATTCGGATGGTCGCCTGCAATGTTTATAGTCCGTGAAAAAAAAATCGTAATGGCTGAGTAGCGCACTTACGATGTCGATTAGGCTGGAGTGCTGGCCGACATTGCGCATTAGGCTGGAAAGGATAGTCATATGTACGCCCCACGACTTTCTGCGCGGTCCCCATATATGATGCGAAAGAACGGCTAGCGATACTTCGGTCGCTGGAGACGAATGTAGTCAGCGTCTTGCCCAATTCACATGCAAAACCGAGGGGAAATTTGACAAGACTCAAATCGCACATCCAGCAACGGCACAACTTGGGCACAACGGAAAAAAAATACAGTGGAAAATTGCCATCTGACTTCGGCGCCTTCGGCGTGCGCGACAAGGGCTCCGTCTCATCCTGCGAGATCCGAAACAAAAGGTACAAGAGCAAATGACTCACTCTTGGACGCTACCAGAGCGCCGAAGCGAAACACGTGCCCGACGGTGAAGCCCGCGAAGCCGAGGGCATTCTGCTGCTCGCTAGGGGCAACACGGGAGGAGGGCGGGGCGACGCCGGGCTGCTCATAGTAGCGGAGGAGGCTCGAGACGGACCCAGCACGGCCTCCGACGTGCTCGACGGCGTTGCTGGGCGTTACGACCGCGGAGATGGACTGCTCGGACGGCAGGAGGCGCGACAGTGGCCAGGGCAGTAATACTGTCATGGCGGTGGGTGAAGTTTAGCTATAAGCGCAGAGAAAGAGCGAGCGGGTGCAGCGATTGGTGGTCCAAAGCAAGAGCTATGAGTGATGAGGGTAGGGGTAACGGCAGGTCATGTCCTGTCATGGGCAGCGGGGGGTCGAAGAGGAGAGAAAAGGAAAGAGCGAGTGCGGACCTGGCGTCACTCTGGAACCTTACGACTAGAACCGACAAGTATACACCCGTGTGCACCAACTGCCTTTCTCGGAATAAGCGCAGGCCTGCTGCCGAATCTATCTTCCGCGGCACCATGCCGGCCTCCTGCCGAGCCCTCTCCACATCAACGGTTCTTCCAGTGTCACCACAAACCATCTCGTATTCCTCACCTACCGATACACGATACATGATATATCATATCGAAACCCACAAATGAAAGCATGCATCCGGACACCGTCAGTAGTCGTCTCCTCTGCTCACGACTTCCTTGACCGTCGGGCGGAGCAATATCGTGTGCTCCTATAATCAGCCCAGATCCGTTAGAACCCCTCAAGAAAAATCACGGCATCGGCAACTTACAAATTGGGCTGTCATCGCACCGCGGGCGTCACATAATGGCGGGTAGTCCTGAACGATCCCTTGTGCGACAAGGTGGTTCAACTAGCGGATGATTAATCAGGATTATGTTCCACGGCGAAAATGGGCCGACACCCACCGCAAGCAAGTATTTGCTCTCGCCCGCGCGATCCAGGTATCGTCGACAGAATGGCAGCGTCCCGAAGTTCTTGTTGATGGATTTTAATAACGATTTTGCCGATTGCAGGCTGTAACGACAGTCAGCAGATATGCTTAAGACAGCCCAATGACCAATCCTACCGAAGAGGAACATGTGGGGCGTCAACGATCTTCGCATAATGCGAGACGTCGCCCTAGAGACACCTGATATCAGCACCCTATCAATGATAGACTGTCAGATCACAATGCTCACGCTTTCGACTACTCGTCCGCGCCCAGTCGATCCGAATGTCTCGATGGCGAAGTACTCGCCCTCCTCCATCTTCGTCTGGTCTTCGTTCTTCACCAGCATGACGGACTTGCCGCCGTGGATTTGATACAGGTTGATAGAGTGTCCGCTAAGATTTTCAATTGCTTTTACTGCACGGCGACCGTTAGTACCCACGAGACCATGTAGAGGGACGAGCATACCAGGATACACCTTGTTTCCCACTTCCACCTCGTACGACTCCATAGTCTCCTGTATTGCTGCTCCAATCTCGCCGAGTCGCACATCGATGCCTGCTTCCTGATGGTAGATCGATATGAACTACAGCATCCGATAT
>SFCI01000726.1:0-15959 GCA_004681135.1 Hericium alpestre | reverse complement strand
GCACGGTGCGTGGATGCGCACACGCGCATCTGTCATTGTGTCGCGAGCCAGTCGCGCGTGTCGCCTGGCGGCTGGAGGCCGTATCATGGCGCGAACGTTGCGCGGGTGTACGTTTTCCCGAGGACATCAGGGTGGATGGCGCCAGCGCTGGGCGGTGGTGTCGACGCTGCTTATCGCGCCGTGCAGATTGGGTGCGGTGGGCTGGGTGCTGCGCGCGTCGGACGCTCAAAACACGTCATGCACGAATCCTTAGGCGAGGTGGTGCGTCGTGGGCATTTTGACGTCTGCGTGCGGCGTGATTGTTCTCATGCCGTGCGGCAGCGCGGTTGTCCCCGGTATCATAGTGCCCGTATCGTGTAATGAAGATGATGAACCCAGATGGACGTCTGACGTCTGCGAACGCGACGCGGGCTGAAATGCACGAACGCGCTGCTTACGAGTACACCAGAACATTCGACGCTGTGCACGGTGTGCTGCATGCTGCATTGGAAGTGGTATACACATACACAGGTATACATGCACGCCGAGCGAGTGCCGCTCCACCGCCGAAGCCAAGAAGACTGCCCATAATGAACCGTCGAAGACAAAAGGAAAAGGGCTGAACCCCCCGCTACATCCTCCAATGGCAAAAAGCCGGGCATAGGGCGATCACGATCACGCCTGGTAAAGCGCGTCCAAGAACGCAGACGCGAGGGTGCCGACCATGCGTGGGCCAATCGCGCTCGAGTTCCCAAGACCTGTGGGGACACCGTCGGCGGTCAGTCGCATGCGAATAGAGCATCAAGAGCAAAAATCGGTGGGAGGATGGATGGAAGATGCATATGGGGTGGAGCAAACGAAGAAGCTCGCGCTTCGGCGCCACAAAGGCGAATTCGAAGCGCGTGGGGACGTAAAGTGCAGGTCACGATGGGCGTGGATGGAAGGTGAGAAACGGAGAACAGGCGCGAAGTATGAGGCGTGCTTCGAAGCCTGCGCAGTCGTGTGCACTGCCGGCGAAGAGATGCAGCCGTGGACTGCGACTGAATGGACTCGAGTGTGGGGTAAATTAAGTACAGACATAGAGAAAAGTCCCAGGGAAGAGTGGAGCATAGAAGCAAATGTCGGACTCGAACGTAGATCGATGGAAGGCGAGAGAAGAGCAGATGCAAGTGCGTGTGCGTACCGTAGATAGCCACCATGGTACCCTGGCCGGACGGCGTCGCCTTCGCCACGCGAACCGCGTCCTTGAGGTCGTTGATGAACGTATCGACAACGGGAACAGTCAAGCGCTAAGTAAACGACGATGACGCAATGTTAGCAGCAGACGCGTGGCGCGTGATCAATGGTACACACGGTGCAAGCAATGTGGACCGCCGCTGGGTTTTGAAGGGCATTTAGATGCCACCCTTTCTTTGACATCACGTCACCGACTTCGAGAACATTGATATCCGGTGAAGAGGAACCAAAAGCGACGACAGATGCTGGCGGATTACCCAGCACATACAGCTCAGGAATTTCGGTCCGGATGGCTCGCTCGATGGTCTTTGCTGCACCGACGATGTCACGACACGAATTCACATACCCCCTGATGTCATGTCAGTCGAGGTCTCAGCATACGTCGCGAGCTGGGGACTTACTCTTCGCCCATGTATTGCATCGCGGCCCATGCTCCCGCAATCAAAGCTCCTGGTCTTTTCACATTTATCAGTTCCCGGCTTTATTCAAAATCTAAGGAATGAGTGGAACTTACCTCGACCCGGAAAATCCAGGACTGGCATACAGACCACCTGCTCGTGGACACTGTGAGTACCTATAATTTGAAGCTACGGTCGACAAAACTTGCCTGTCCATGCAGGGTTGATGTAGTATTGATGTTGTCTGAGCTCCTTCGAGCGGTACATCAAGACAGAAGAGCCCTGTAAAATATTCATGAGCCTGATTCAAGAGCATTGCCCACATTCAGACATACCTTGGGGGCAAAACCGTACTTTTTGAAGGCATTAGGAATATTAATTTGTAAGCCAAGAAACAGCAATTACCTTGTGCGTGTCGCAACTAATACTGGTGACACCTTCGACTGTGAAGTCAAAAGGTTCAAACTTGAAACCAGCCTTGCCAAGGAACGGCATGATGAAGCTGCCCAAGCAGCAATCGACATGTAGGCCGATATTCTTCCGTTTCGCGAGCTTGCCCAGACTGATAATGTCGTCCTGGCAGCCATCGGGGAAGTTGATGGCAGAGCCCACAATCTGATTAATTTCAGTCGAATGTAGATGTAGATATAATGAGGCACGCACCATTATGGTGTTTACATTGCTAAAGGGTAACGCGCGTATTTTTTAGGGACGTTAATAGCAAGGAAAACCACACGGGACTTACACAGCGCGAGCGACGCGTTTCAGGTTCACCTGTCGAGTCTTGGGGTCGACAGGAATGGTATGAAGCTTGATCTTCAAATATGCCGATGCCTTGTCGAACGCTGCATGAGCACTCGCCGACACAACCCTACCACGGCCCAGACACAATTGAGCAATTAAACGTGTGCTGCAGGGCGAATACAAACATTTCAGGCTCGGTGATGCCCTTCACAGCACGTGCCCAGTCTCGATGAGTCTTCACGGACATGATGATGGACTCAGTACCACCGGACGTTGTGACACCAGCACCCTCGGGGTTGTTGTACATTCGCAGACACATGGCGACGACTTCGGCTTCCATCTTGCGTACGGCCGGGAAGACATCGGGATGCAGAGGGTTCGAAACGCAATAGTGCTGGAACGCGGAGACAATGACCTTCTCCATGTCCTCTCCTCCATCTATGACGCGTCTCAAGTGGCTGGACACGGAGATATTGATCAAGCGACTTACGATAGACAGCACCAGATAGCTTTCCATCGAGGTAGTCCGTGTGTGAGCTGCCTTCGTGGTCCATCCTGGCCATTTCCTCTAAAATCCAATCCAGAGACTTGCTCTCCTTTGGCAATGCCAAGTGCCGCACGACACCTTCGCCTTTCGGTATGAGGCGACTCTGAATCAGTGCTCGTGCATCCCCCATCTCCCTGTCCACCTTGGCCTTGATGGACGGAAGCTGGAGCACAAGCATTATCACGCGCTGCGGTTCAAGACTCGCTCAGCGCACGACTTCAAGAGGTGATGCACGACTCGCCTGTGATGCCCACTGGTATATTTCCCTTGCCGTCTCTGTCAGGCCCCTAGCACGAATGTGTCGCCATCCCTTCAACGAATATGTTGAAATTAAGTAGAGCGCGAGTACATTCTTAGCGCCCTCGCTTGCTGGATGCGTGCCAATTGCCCTAGCAATCTCCAGGATGCGCCGCGACGAGTCTGACACGGAGTTCATGCCTGAAAATCCCGACAGCTAGTGCAACGATTGCAGAGTCCTGGTTGAAGTGTCGTTGCTGGGTGACGGTGTTAAAACTAAAGGACAATGCCATGCGATGTATCCGAGAAGAGGCCAGCGGGTGTTGGTCACCGTCGCGTCGCTCGGCTTCGGCTCCCACGTAGGTGGCCGGGGCCGGTGCGGTCACATTGTTGCATCTCAACATCGTGGTGCTGTGCGGCGCTCACTCGCAAAGAACATTGGGTGCTCATAATGATACATGAGGTTATCGAAACACCTTATCGCTAGTTTACAAGATAATATCGCTTATATGACAGAAAGGAAGCCAGCTGACATCCGAGAAAGCACAGCACATTCCGCAAAGGAACCTAGATTTGAAAGGAATACTAGAAGCCCAAATTGTTCGTAGCGCATTGTTGTCGAGGGCCGAGGCCCATCAGACAGCATTGTCGTCTTGAGACAAACCAGCAGGAGGGCGCTGGCACTCAGCCGTCCTGGCGTGAGGAAAGTGCCTGCGAGCGGCCGCGTTCTTGGAGGATCAAGGAACGATGAGCTGTGCACTCGCGACATACAAAGAGGTACGTACGGTCGGTTCATCCAAATTCACTTCCAAGGAAGAGGAGAGCATCGTATACTGCAGCGCCAACGAGAGCACCAGAGAAGGAACCCAGGATGGGACACCAAATTCAGTATTGGCTGCGGAAGTTGAATACTATTGGCAATTGGGGTCAAGCTCGAGACCACGAGGCGACAGAAAAAGCCAACGTACCCGCTCTGCCGTAGCCCATCATAGCTGTCATGATACGAGGGCCCAGATCACGGGCTGGATTGACAGCGTAACCTGATTCGAAGTGTGATTGTGAGCAACGAAAACAATAATTATGCACACGTGCGTACCTGTCTGCATACCGAAAGCCGCACCAATTCCGAGAATGAGGATAAAGAGGGCGACAGGGACCATACCAGGCGCAGGGGGGTTGTTTCTCTTGTCTGTCACAGCAAACACGACAAGGATAACGATAAAGGCACCGACGAACTAGACCAGTGGTCCATCAGGAACGAGGAAAACCAGGCAAGAAAACGGGGTGAACGCGTACCTCGTCGAAGAAACAGTTTGCAGATGGCAGGTATGACAGCTAGACATCGCATCGAATTCTTTAGGAAACTCTGCTGCGTCAAAAACTTCAATGAAACTCACGGAATAAGTGGCGAATAGCGAGGCAGTTCCAGGAGTCGATCGCCGGCCTTTACCCCCCTCAAATACGTCGATGGCATGGAAATAATTGGCGAACACAAGCATCGCGCCAAACCTAGCGCTTACAAGTTGCGCGAACCAGAAGACGGGGACGTTCCACCAAGGAAAGTCCCTGAAAACGGCCAAAGCAAGCGTGACCTGACTGCCCGGTTACAGTTCATTTCGTATAGCAGGGCTTCACTGAAAGCTCACCATGGCGTTAAGATGCCCGCCAGAAATACCACCAGATACCCACACGTCGAGAGCAATACTTTCAAGAGATTATCAAAGGCACGTTCAGCGAATACACGATAATAAAATGTTTGCATACCACAAGCCCAGCCGAAGTTCAGCGATAAGTAATCACCCTGCGGGGTGGGAGATACATGTGGGTTGGAACCGAGGGTTACTTGGCAGTCGACACCATCCCCAAATAATATTAAAACCATGGTTCCAAGGAGCTCTGCAGCCGGTTCACGAAGTCGGTACCTAAAAGCCAGTCAACAGTGGGCCAAAATTGGTTTGGGCGAGGTTCCTCACCGTATCTTTGCCTAATAATTTGGGTAGCGGCTGAAGTATTCGTGGCGAGCCTCAAAATCCTCCGCCTCTCACCAAGGTTCTCGAGATGCGTATTTTCATCCTTTCTCTATACTGCCCTTGTCATAGTGGCGTCCGAAATGATTACCGAACCCTCCGAAACTTGTGAGGGGGTTGCCACGAAATGCCATTGATACGATGGTTAGGACTGTGAGGGTTATTGAAGGGAGTACGCGTCAAGGATGTGTAAAGAAATCGCGAAATAGATCTTCAGCGCGCCGGAGTAAACGAGAACAGACCATTCCTGCCACCTTAAGTACTCGATCTCGTCATTCCAAACGGGAGTTGCACCACATAGATCACATAGAGTTGTGAGGGGCATGAACGAAGAATTACGCACTCGGGCAGGCGAGGGAATCACTGTGGAGTAAGCCGAATCCAAGCGGAGCTATCGGAATAAGAGCCTCCGGGAAGTTGGACGAACGATCGTACGTCGCGGTGGCCGTACTTGGAAGGTGCTTCAGGAAGCTTTCCGTAAAGTCCCGCCATACAGACGGATACAGAGTACTGCTGGCGCTGAGAGCCTAAGACCATTGTTGCTAAGTTAGAAAGACTCACTATGACGTAGTGGTTTGACCCAAAGCCTGGATACGAGCTGCCCTACAGCAGAAGTCCATGAAAATGGATGCTGAGAGTGACTCTTCAGCGTAGCATCGGGCTCAGTGATAATCTAATGGGACATGTCCGTTGTGCCCCCACATGGGGTCCGCGATGCGTGAGATCGACGTATGCAAGGAGCCCTGTGGGGAAAGTGCACTGTTTCTTGAATATTGAGGTCTCTCCGGTGTGCATTTCTATACTTTTTTTTTTGTAAACTTGTCAGCGCCGTCGGGCAGCCTAATACGTTTGTCCCGAAGCCCAATCCCTCGAGGTAGTATGCGTGGGTTGGCGCGTGGGTTGGACGGGTGCGCTGGGACTAAGCCGGTGACTGTGATAGACCACTCGTTTATCAGGAGCTCGTCCGATAATGTTGGGATTG
The DNA here is from genome assembly GCA_004681135.1 of Hericium alpestre. Taxonomy (NCBI): domain Eukaryota; kingdom Fungi; phylum Basidiomycota; class Agaricomycetes; order Russulales; family Hericiaceae; genus Hericium; species Hericium alpestre. The sequence continues at coordinate 9,809 of SFCI01000726.1, read as the reverse complement.
GCGTACCTATTATCACCGAAGTACTTACCTAGATCAGAATGAGTCAGCTGGACGCGTCGCCCATCTCGGCGAATTCTAGCCATGCCTGAGACTACCATTGTCGAAGCATCAGTAGCCAGGACTTCTCTGCATTAGTTCTGCTTCGGGAATTGCTGCGTTTCCGAGTCTGAATAGAGAGCCACTCACCGCGGAGACGGTACTCGGAATCTCCGCCGGCCGTGATACTTATGTCGTATTACACAGAAAACGCGACCGGGAGCTGCATCATATGCATTACTAGTAGTTCCTGCCGGCATCTGGAATGCAAAATGACATACAATTGCAGCACTCGGCTCGGTTGGCCTGCGGAACGGAGGGAAGCAGCAGACTGAGACACCAACCAGCCTTGAAGGTACAACCGACTGTGCACAGTGTGGCCATCTGGATGGAATAGCAAAACAAATGACGCAACTTAACTGACTTGCCTTCACATCGTGAGCTGTGACGCGGAGCACTGGAAGAGCGGTATCGGCTCGCCTATGTAGCAATGGTCTGGAATCAAGATCTACAAACGCTACGCAGCAGATTTAGACAAAAATGAAGACCGTGCACCAACCATGCACCACATACCTACTCCACAATTTCTGTGCCGTTCGACACACCATACATTTTTAGAATCTGACTTGGCTGGTGCTATCAGTCTCGATGACATCACCTGCTTCAAGACAGTGCAGCGAAGTGCAGTAGCGGTGGTACTGGGCAGAGTGGCGACGAACGACCCAGCGCCGGATACTGGATTGTTGAGTTGTTGAATCGGTTACCGGTGCTCCGGTGACCGATTACGTGATCAAAGCGTGCCTTTGGCCCCGAGCCTTGCCCGAGGTCGCACATATCCATCGGCTGATCTTTCCAAAGTTATCTGTCTTCGTTGTGTGCCATACGATCTACTGATCACTGTGCTTTTCGATCGTGCAGGCAGTCACGTCTCACTGTGATTCAATATGCGTATGGTGCGTCTTCCCAAACCCTGCTTTCGATTAAATATGTTGATGTCATCCCACCCGTCAGCTAGCACAGGAAGAGGAGGTCGATGATACGGAGGTGACCTGGGGTGCGTTCCGCTTGAGATCACAATTGGCCTCGTCCCTGACGAACGTCGGCAGAGGACCAGCAACGGATCAACTCTTTCTCGAAATTGAACACGCGTATGCGGTCTATTGAGGAGAAGCTGGAAGAACTGAAGGTGCATGATTCTTTTCGTTTACTTTCGTGCACAGCAATGATTCAGAAATCCATTTGCACCACATAGCAAGAAAAGGAGGCGCTCGATGACCTCTCGACGGAACTGGAGCTCGCGGATGAGGACGAGCCTGTATTGTATGTGTGGTATCTTCCGTCCATAGTGTTAGTTGAAATTAAAGTCATCCGTTTCAATCCCTATGCAGATATAAGATCGGCGAGGCTTTCTTGCACTTGCCCCATTCAAAAGCGATGAAGAGGCTAGAGGCGGACGAAGAGCAACTGAACGCAGAAATCGCAAAGCTGACTGGCAGCGCAGAGGACTGCGAACGGGGTATGAAGGAATTGAAGGTCGCGCTGTACGCAAAGTTCGGGAGTGCGATCAATCTAGACGAGTGATGTGCTAGATCCTTTCTCCCTATTAAAACGATGGCGAAATCTTGGTGCGTGACCTTTACAGAAAGTCCGACTATGAGGGCCATTTTTTTCCGACGCAGACAATAGTCTGAGGTGTATTTAAACTCGTTACCATTCAGATCAGACACCACATTGTGACTGGCAACCTCGCCTCTAGATGTTGATACATATGATGCATCGAATAGATCCATCCCTTGTCCATGCAGTGTGGATGTCTCCTCCTTGACGGAATCATTCTGGCTTGAGCGATCATCTCAATTACCAGAAGGATGCTCAGAGCTTACTGGAAGGTCAGACGATGTGCGAATTTGATCGTGTAGCCCTGTCCACTTTTATTTTATTTTATTTTGCTCTCATCTAGGAACCCATAGATCATTGGACTGTGCAGCTCTGCCATAATTCCAAGCTTGAGCTCACAACCGCCCATATGACGCCAAAGTATCTCCACGCAATCATGCCATGTTGCAAGTCAAATAGTTTCCGATCTTGACTTTGACTTTGACTTGCTTTGATTACGATTCGCGTTCCGTAGGTCTGCACATTCACGTGCGCCGACAAGAGCGTCCTCCCACATCGCCCTAGAGGACAATTCATCACTTGCGTCAATTTCACTCCGAGGAACGAGGCGAACGAGGCTCAATATTCGTCACTTAAATCTTTAGCTTATGCCTGAGCTTCGTGGGAAAAGCCGTTCCGACCGAATTTGACTTTGAATTTGAATGCTCCGTCGGACGTGCAAGTCATGACCAGGTCTGTCCTGTGGAGTCTAACGGTTATATACGGTGCCGTTATCCATTTCGTTCATCAAAAATTTCCCTCTCACTCTCAGTTAAAGCCATGTAATATGCTGTCGATAATACTTACGGCGCCATCGCGCGCGATGGCGTCTCCACAGACCATGCCAATCGCGTCGCTGGAGCATTTGGCTATACTGCCGAAGAGCTCGCAGCTATCCCTGATGGGTCACACATGGGCGTCAGCTGCGGGAACCCAACCGCCACGGCAAAATTGAAGAAGGTTAGTACTGCACGCCCTCCGTAAGGTGTTCTTACTCAATGAGGATGGTCGCATCAGGGCGAAGTCGTTCTTGACCTTGGCTGCGGTGGTGGTGTGGATGTGTTCCTTGCAGCAGAGAAGGTAGGGCCGACCGGCAGAGCTATCGGCATCGATGTTTCCGATGTAAGTATCATGGTATAGATACTGATTCGCGCGCACAGTTGATGAAGATGTCGTAGGACATGCTCGCCCGGGCTGAGGCCAATGCTAAGAAGCTTGGTCACCTCCCGCCGCGAGTGACGTTCGTCAAGGCCTCGCTTTCAGAACCTTTCCCCAACCCACCCTTCGCGGATAACACGGTTGACTGTGTCATCTCCAACTGTGTCATCAACCTGCTGCCACCCGAAGGCAAGGCTTTGGTAATGAAAGAAGTCTATAGAATCCTCAAGCCGAGAGGCCGCCTCGCATTGGAGGACATGGTGGCGAAGCAGGAGCTGCCCGAGCACGTTCGCAACGACTTCGTCGCATACGCGGGATGCGTCGGCGGCGCAGTCACGGAAGCAGCCTATGAGAACAATTTGCACACTGCCGGATTTCAAGGTGAGCGCGAAGTTCTAATCCGGGCGTGCCCACATTCTAATCTTTGCCAGACGTGCTCATGGTTGACAAGAAAGCCGACCTCAATGTCTGGTTCAACAGCACTGCCGATGGCAGTACTTGCGGCGGTTCTGAGTCTAGTGCGTGCGGCACGGTCAGTAGCGGCTGCGCAACGCCCTCCAGCGGACTGCCACGTCCCTCTATCGATGTCAACGAGCTTGTGGGTAAGTCACGGATATAATCCAAAATCGTCGTCCACGGATAGTAGTACTGAGGATGTTGCATTGACCAGCATCATACTCAATCTATGCCGTGAAACCTTCCGACGCCTTCGGTGCCGTGCGCTGTGTTTGATTCGCTTGTGCGGCGGAGCCCGCAAGGAGATGGTGGAACAAATCTAACTTGTGTTGGCAGTACAATCAAACTGGGGTATCGAATCCAAGAAATGAGAAACGTTTGGGATAGCTGCATCTAAGTACTGATACCGTACCACGCTATAATCATTTTGCTTCTTCGCGTCGGTAGTACGATCAAATTAGGGTATCGAATCCAAGAAATGAGCAACTTCAGTCCGAAACACAAGACCTATCAATCGCTAAATCCAAAACAAGTTGGTTAGTGAGCGCTATTCGCATTAAAACCACACCCGACATCCCCGCCGGTCGCCCACAACCACAGGATGCTGCACCCCGCCCAACGTCGCCACACCATGGTCCACCAGTCTCACTAGACCCGCATACGTGGAATTGCCCCCAGACCACCGCAGCGCTTCCAGGAGCGCACGCGTGAACACCCCCCGCACGTCCGTCGATGACGTCGCCGGCAGCTCGTACGCTTGCTCGTAGTCCCGACACGCAGCGAGCAGGACACACGCAGACGTATCCCAGTCCCACAGGTCCGCGTACGTGTGCCTGCTCGCGGGCCAGCGACGAAAATCTATGTCCGCCGCGCGCAACATGGCCGCGAGCGGCAGCGGGTCTGCAAAGCGGGGTACAGGCCCACCGCGCGCCATGCCGCCCGAGTGGCAACAGTCAAGGATAAGCGTGATGTGGGGCCCTGAGCGTCACGGAGCTCGCCCAGGAACACGTTGATCTCGCGGTCACTGATGTCGGATACTATGTCCTCGGGGTCAGGCCGGTCAGGGCTGAACACGGTTCCACGATCGGAGGGGCATAGCGCCTCGATTGAGCCGACGCGCGCGGCGGGGCTGCTAAATGCGTCGGAGGCGTAGTATGCTGAGCCGTGTCCGGAGAAGTATATCAGTATGTTGTCGCCCGCGCGAATGTGAGGATTGTCGCGGAGGTGAGTGTAGAGGGCGGATAGAATGTTCTGGCGCGTTGGCCAGGCCCAGACAGGTGGGAGGTCGCTCGGGCTCTGGGTGAGCAAGCAGATGTGGTCCGCCGGCACGCGGATATCCTGCGTGAGGTATGCGTGCATCGCGAGCGCGTCAGTGACGCACCCTTTGAGGCGCGGAATCGACAGGTCATCGTAGATATTGATGCCAATGATAACAGCCCAGAACCTTGATCCGGGCAGCTGTATGCCGTGAATGGGGTATTTGTATAGATGCTGGTCATTTGGTCGTTGTTGGCATTTGTTCGTGCAATACGGGTGCATACGACATGACACTCACCTGATCAACACCAACGTTGGCTTGAGGAAGTTGTGAATTGAAAACTCGACCCGCTTCAAGGCCGCCAAGGTTTATCGTCCTTTCCCTTCGCAGACGGTGCAAGACACCAAGCTGCTGTAAAGCATCCCGGTCTGCACTAGTACCACCACTGGAGATCTGCACCGTCCGCTGGACCTCCTTGAGTAGCAAATCATGATCAAGCTGGAGGTTGGGGTAACGCTCGGCCCATATTCTCCGCTCAACGACCTCCAGAAACTGGATCGTATCGACACCAGTGAGCACTGCAGTGGGAAGCTGCCATTCTTCATGGTGATAACTCTGGAGGAATGGGAGATGTAAGTTGGGGTACCATGTCCTTGAGTCGGAATGAGGGACAGCACGAGGCTGGATACTCTGAGTCAAGAGTGCTCACCTCCTCGATATATGAATGGCCTCCGAATAGACGCGGCATCGTATTTTGATCAGATGTCATCTCAGAGAAACTGGCGCATACGAACGTAATAAAAAGAAATCAGAGAAGTTTAGAACGATGGTCCACAAGATGGAAAGATTGGGTGAGAAAGCTGTGCCGCGTGTGGCAGGTGCAAAGTGCCGGAACGAGACGCGGGGATAAGTGCTTGGATACTAACGGTATGCATGATCGATATGCAGCTGCATACCGAACCGAAGTCATTCAGTTGACATGAAGGTTACGCCAGCCTCTACTTGATGTGCTTGGCTTCATGGTCGTCTTGAAGCCAGCGAGTAGTGTCCTTGTAAGGAGCGGTAGCGATGCGAGTACCCGGCGCATGCTCACAGATGTCTTCAGCAAAGATACAACAGGCGAGTTGTAATCAATCTGCAAGCTTGGGGGTCGAGGCTGACATAGACGTCAGAGAAAGGGGCGAACTGCGCTTTGACAGCACGGTTTAGGCAATCGGAGGGCGCGAAATGCATTCGGGGGCTAACGCGAACTGCGTGGCGCGAATATTAATACGACTGCGATCCATTCGGTGTAGTGCATCCGAGGCAACTTTCGAAAGAACGCAGCAACTCACGTTCCTAGATAGCAACGAACACCTACCAAACGTCTATTTCTGTGAATGTTCGGTCGACTCCGAAGACCATTGCTACTGAAAATTGCGGAGTGGACCAGGTGACATCGCACAAACTAACACGCTGGGGAGCAGAATATGTCAAACCATCTACGAAAAATCAGAAGTCAGCATAACGCACAGCATAATGCAGAGCCGGAAACAAGCAATTCGAAGACTGGCCGGAATAGGTTGCACGACAAATTATGTTATCCATTCATGAGCGAATTGTCGTCTTTCAGTGTTGTTTGAGTATCGCAGCGCCGGCGACAAGCTCAGCGACATATCTGGAGATAAGAATGGTACAAGAGGACGAGTTACCGGGATGGCAAGTACGTAGGCATATCTAAAGAAAGATACGATCATAAGTACAGGTCCTCATGATGACTTAAAAGAACCCTCAAGACATCGAAGGGCAGCACATCGCCTCGATCCTGTCCCTGAGCTGACCTTCCACGACGCCCCGCTTTTCTCCTCAGAACAAGAAGAGATGTGAGTTGGAACGTAAGTCTAAGCCATTTGTGGGCATGTAGGAAGAAGCAATAAACACTAGCTGATGACAGTCGCAGGAGGGACGACACCCGGCTACACCAGCAGTGGGAAGCCAGATAGACGCTCATGCGGCTCGAGACTCGAGTTGTAGCTCGAGTTGTTATATAGGCGCTCGAGATCTTACGGGTGCTCCGAAAGTATGGTGGCTGTCTGGTTACGGTTCGTTNTCATGAAAACTCCGCCTCCTCGGATCAAAATTTTCTCGGCCCGCACCTTGAACCAATGTATCGAGTCAGGGGCCCCTGTCACCCTCAAAGCCTGAACTGCTTGTGTTTGAGCTTGAGCTGAAACTAATCGACTATCTCACTTTTGAGTGGCTCCCAGGAGATGGAATAGCGCAAAGTGATGCCCCCCAGAAGGGAGCGCCCAAACAAACAACTTGATTCTCGAGCACATGAACAAAGGCCGGGGCAGTACAGAGAATACAATCGAGCATGAGAGATAGAGGAGAAAATAGACCGTCACTGGAAAAGCATTCACGAGGCAGGTACAGGCCAGTCTGATCGTGTACATATTAGAGTCGAGAAAACACGCGAGCGTGCGAGTCAAAAACAAAGCAGAAATGAAACTTCGAAAGATAAGAAAAAACCGGGCAGGTCGGGTGGGTGCTCAAAAGGCTCTCGCTAGACTGCATCTGTGAGCGAGAAGAAGGTAAGCATGCAGTGCAACTCCTCAGCAAGAGGATACAGACCTGGGAGGAAAGAAGAGAGTCTGGGGAGGTGGAACTCCCGCAGTGCTGCTCTTTAACCTCCCTGCCATGGCAGGAGTGCCAGGATCTGAGACAACACTGACCAACTGCAACAGATGAGAGCAAGTCGAGCCAATTAGCCTCATGTAAACACAGTCTAAACACGAATTATTACCTTGAGAGAGCAGTGTCAGCCCTCACATTGTACAGGGGGCTACACAGGATTCTTGGATCTGAAAATGGAGTGTCTAGTATGTAATGTCAGGAATAAGTACAAGACGCAGCGGAGCTGGTGCTCTGCCGGTCCCGAGTAAGCATGTTCACATTCCATTTGAGGCCTTCGAAGCTTATGATTACATATATTCCTAACATCTACATCAACTACAAAGTAGTACACAGTAAGACATGTAGTACAAAATCTCTACAGCTAAGAAGTCAGTTTTTGGCATGATGGCATCGTCCGTCTGAACGACGGCAACAGCGACTGTTAAGAACTGTACATTTCATTTCTTAACTTGACATCACTCCCTTCGACATCCACACCATGGTCGATGTCCCGTTGCTCTATTCCCTTTATTTAACTATATCTACATGCATGCATGGANGCTATCGCACTNCCTCAATCCACTATTCNTTTCCATCACTGATCGTTGCAGTGCTACCTTATCTACCTCCCCATCATGTTTTACCTTCATCATGCACAGTACGATGCTGTGCAGTGCGCAGTCCTGATCATTACCTTAGATACAACTCTGACTGCACATCCCTCATGTATTTAATCTGGTAAGCTGAGTCCCTTAGACCTCAGCTTAACCACTTTGCAACTCCATAGGATTTACCTCCTGTCAGTCACCAGTGCCCTTTAAGTCTCTCCACTTTGTGCTTCCCTCTCTCAATCGCTCTCGACTCTCTCCATTGTCGATTGCCTCTTGAGCAGGTCAGCCTTTGTTGTTTGTGTGTAGCCTGAGTCCCTACTCAATCACTACAGGACATTGGTCCTTAGCATCCGCTGCTAGATGAGACTGCAAGTCTGATATTGTGGACTGCGAACTGCACACCACAGCAGATCTAACACCACGGCCTAGTGCATGCACCCGCAAGCAAGCACCAGGGTCAGCACACGTGCACGGTTCAGAACGGGGTGCCACGCGATACCTTCGGCAGCAGTGGTGGCAGACAGTGGGCATGTACATCCAACAGACCTAGATGCAGGGCAGGGCATGAGACAATTCTTACCCTGCTCATGGTGCCGCCATGGGAAAGTGTACACGTGAGCACACAGAATGCCCTCGACAGATCCCATACAGTCTCACACCTCGCAGGGTTGCTGCCCACCTGTCCGCACCTCGTACACCTGCCGTCAGTGCTATGTCATCTGTGTTACACCAATGCTGCATGCCCACTGGCCGCGCCCTGCCCCTGTTGCACCTGTTCCCACACACAACGTATCCGCTGGCATCTAGCCCACCTGCCTACCCATTGTGCTGCACATTGAGGACACTGGTTGCGAAAGGTGAAAATATTTGCAAGGAATCCTCCTAAGGGGTAAAGAAAGAATACTCTTTGCATTAACGAGAGAACAAATGACAAAGCAATGAGCACTCAGCTTCAAGCTATCTAAGCCCTAGCAAACATCCTTGGCTCAGCCACATGATTGCAGGCACAGGGTGTGGGCTTTAGTCTAGAGGGCAGCGGTTGGCAGACTACAGCTGTAGAGCTCTGGAGGGGCATGGGGGTTTGATATACGATGAATGACGGTCAGGTCATCTGAAAAATTTGTATGTCCTATATAGCTCTATACTTCCTACATAAATTTCCTAGAGCCATAGCAAGGTCAATTGCTACGGAGTCCACATAGCTAGGTGGGTTGCTATATAGTACTATGTAGTTTAGGTGAAGTCCTATATAGTGCTATGAGAGCTATGAGAGTCATTAGAGCTATTTATGAAGCTATGATAGGAGATTTAACTACACAACCTATGAAGACTATATCATTGATGTAAACTCTAGTCAGAAAGCATATCTATATATTTTATGACAGCTATCAAGATAAACTTCTAATATGTAGCATCTAAAAACTTAATAAACATTTTTTAAATTTAAATTTAAAAATTTAATTCAATTTTGTTTTATCAATCACAAAAGATCACAAGATTTATTCAAAAAACAAGTCAAATTTTATTGATAAGTAATACATAGGTTATACTATAATACTACATAGAACAACTACAATAAGAACCTATCCTAACAAAAGATAATGTTAGTCAAACTAATACAAAGGAAAGACTATAATCACAACTTACAAAACATTAAAAAAGCGAAATCTAAAAGTAACAAAGGCTGATTAGCAAACATTTAAGGACATTATATATAAGAACTTACCCAAAACATAAAAAAGCGAAAACATAGTAGCTTATACTAAAGAATACTAAAGACATTAGCATAAGAAAGTAATAAAGATAAGAAAGACTTACCTTGATGATGATGATGAAGAACTAACGAGCAACGACCGATGACTGAGCAATGAACGACGACGGTAGCATGAACAACGACGTCGAGAGCGACGTGGCAGCGGATGATGGTGGTTGAAGAGAGAGATAAGACGCGCGTCGTGCGAGCCTTAAATACAAGAGCC
>SFCI01000725.1:0-15976 GCA_004681135.1 Hericium alpestre | reverse complement strand
CGCAAGCGGCGCGGGGTCGAGTGCGTGCTTTCCTTCCGTGTGCTCCCGTGCAGGCTGATGCTGACTGGCGGTGTNTGNAGGTTTGTGCCGCAGTATTTCGAGGAGGATGTNGAGTCGGGGATACCTGTGCTGACTGCGGAGGGCCGGAAGGCGCTCGAGGNGGAGATGCGGGAGGAGGGCGAGTTTGCGCTGGAGGCGCTGCTTGCGAGTGAGTAGACGGTTGGGATCATCGGATATCATACGCGTCACACCGCNNNGGCGCATGGGTCTTGCTTGTTTATTAGCCTCATGACCGTCACGATTCGATTGCTTTGCTTTCTTGGACATTTCATACTGCTGCTGCGACCGATGGCCACNGTCTTCTGTCTGAAGTTCGACGGCGAATGTGTGGTGAATCTGTGTGGGAGCGTGCACATGTCGATCTTGGGACACGAAGGTTGAGACGCGTACTTATGTATTCTGCCTCTGGGACACTAAACCTACAACAACTGTGATGGGCACCTTGAGAGAGACACGAAGAGCCGATCTCTATGATTCNAACGCATCNCGCATCGCGCCCATNCCTGCAAGCCGGCTAGTACTCTTAGAATTCAAGCCATGTACTGTGGTAACGGTAAAGGATCGAGTGATAGGAGACATCAGTGTCGCTGGAAAGATCTACGCTATTTTTGACAAGAAATCATATCTNCTNGATAACACGATTGCGACAGAAGGGCCACGCTCGGGCAANGCCTGCTAGTCTTGCTGGCTTTCCAACTCGCCTTTACTCCATTTCCCTCCATGGCCTGTCCTCATTCGCCTCGGCCTCCTCGACATTGGCGTTGGCGGCAACACCCTGGAGGGTCACGTCTTGCACCCTCTGAGCGAGGTCGTTCATGTCGGCCTCACCGCGCGCACGAATTTCGGCATCATAACCGCCGTCCTCGCGCACAGGCTCGTTCGGGTCCCAAGAGATGGGTGTGCCCTTCCAGCCTCGATTGTTGTAAATNTAATTGAGGAAAGATCGCCATAGGGGATCTAGGGAAAGAACGGTGGGGTCACCCACGACGATGAGGAGCGCTTGGGCTCGTGTCACGGCGACTGTCATATTTGCGGTCAGTATAGGCAGTAATATGAGCACGTATCGCTCACCGTTAAAGCGACGTGGATTCGCCACGAAACCTAGCGTATGTTTGAGATCGTATTCGACGAAGTNTTTGCTGCTTCGGACCGTGGAGACGATGATGACCTTTCGTTCCTGGATTGAAAGCAACGTNAATGAACAGAGTAAAANGNCATNANGNNAGATACCTACCTGTCCCTGGAATTCTTCAACGCTACCAACCTTTATCTCATCCGCTACAGCCCTCAGCACGGAACGAATCTTTTGACACTGAGCGTGGTAAGGCGCGATGATGCCGATATCGGCATCAGCTAGCACGAGGACGAAGTCAGCCTTTAAAATGCGATTCTGTNGATATNGACGCACTTGTCCTAAACCTTCTGTCCGCCTTGAGAGCCTCGACATATGCTTTGACCTGCAAGACCTCTTCGGGATTGAAGAAGGACGGCGACGACGCCTCGCGCGTGTCTTTTCCGGCCATGCCATGGAACACAATAGGGAACGTCCTCGACACGAGAAGGGGACTGCCGATGTAAGAGTTGATCGTTCGTGGATCGCCGCAGGGCTCCAATTCGCCATCATAGAACCGCTCGTTCGGATAGCGGAGAATCGCGTTGTGTGANCGATAGTTCTTCGTCAGCTTCACCACGCTGCAGCGCAGTTGTGAGCAGTCTACCTCACAAGGAGCTATGTTGAGGAATGAATTAAACTTACGTGCACCCGCCACCATTTTCCGGCTTGTACGCGTCACGCTTGAGCAATCGNTCCANGTAGCTTATGTCNAGCTCNAGCCGCCGCGCGACCGCAGATCGAATGATAGGTCCCAGTTGTTTTGGATCTCCTGAAAGGATNATGTTTGTCTTCAGGTCAGCCATGGTCTTGATGGATACCATGGCTTCNGGTTCTGTCGCCTGGCCTGCTTCGTCAATGAAGATGTGGGTGAAGTGTCCACGAGGAATCCCAATCCCGAAGGCAAAGCATGCAGAGATGCATGTGGAGACGATGACTCTGTATCTGCGAACGATCGGTACTGGCGGGTGGGAGAAGTGACGCTCTGCGTTGATATGTGTGTAAGGAAGGAGCTCGTCAGGAACNNNGTTCCTGAATCGACTGGGAGCATAGAATCGGAAGAGCTGATCGGTGCCCAGATCTTTTAATTTTAATGCTATGAGATCTGCTGCAGAATTGCTAGGTGCACATGCAAGGATCTTAGCGTTGGGGTTGTTCTTCAANATCTGGAATATTGCTTCGACGGTCGTGACAGTTTTCCCTGTACCAGGTCTGGCATGAGGTAGAGGTCATGATTCTGATCGGAAAATGCAGAACTGAAATGACTTACGGTCCAAAGAGGACGAAGGGAGGCGAACCCGGGGCAAGAGACACGATAGCTTTGACGGCCCTTGTCTGTGGTGGATTGGTCGTAATAAGCCTGTTCTTCATGATAATTGGTGCCGCAGAAGGAACCAGAGGCTTGACATCGCCCAGATCAGGGAACAGAATACGTTCCGGCACGAACGCCGAGTCCAGCGCCTGGTGTTGCCTCCGAACAGGGATGCGGTTGAGCCTGAAACGAACGTGATACATTTGGCCAATGCCTGGTTGCGGGAACGACCCATGAAACTGCAAGCCCACTTCTCGTTCACGGACGAAGTGAACATGTCCTTCGAACCACCTGCCCGACGTCTCGCCATTTTTCTGCACCAGCATTTGGTCGCCTGAAACGCATGTCTGCATAGGCGACCGCGCTAAATAGGGTGCTCATGCTCACCGGTCAACACGCTTGGTCTCTTTTCGGCCAAGCCTGGGACTTCAAGGCTGACAGGAAGGGTCATTAGGACACGGAAGTGTGGCGGTATAGTTGTCGGAGCTTACTAGTAGTATTGATTGTTTTTGGTCAGCCGGGCATTGGCTATATCATACGTTTGCAAATCGAACCTGAAAGATAAGGACGGAAGTCGTCAGCGCAACTACTTCACTCGCAAACATCAATGTGATATTACTCCATTCGATGCTCTTCGACCCAGAGCAAGGCCTTGAAGTGTCGGTTGTAGGTCTCTGTTGTCAATGTAGTCGGTAAAACAGTTCGCTTCAGCTGGCCGACTATTTCAGCCACGGACACGGACGAGAGGATCGAGAGAATCGGCTTTGGAATGAGAGCCCTGGGAAGCGGTACAGCCCATTTGATGGCACCAATGGAGGGAGGAGGGACACCCTCGACAATGTCTTTCTCAGGCGTCCGAGGACCTCGTTGGCGTGGAACGTAGGGCGCCTTGGGTTTGATGCGATTGTAATCGTCTCTATTCCCGACAATGACACTAACCGGACGAACGATGACGAACCGTTGGGCAAGGCGGTGATCCTCGAATGTGATCTCTAGCCTATCATCGGAACGGCCAATCTGAGAGACAGCCTGTCTGAACAAAACTTCAACTGGCCTCTCGCGACCATAAACCAGTCGCAATGGCAGAGGCAGAGCCGTCAAGGCAAACCTATGAGAATTATCAACACGTATCGTCGACACATAGTCAAGGAAACGCACGGTGAAGATCCAGCTGATGTCCACTTGAAAGCGACGATGCTGATTTGAGAAGTTGGCACGGTCAAGCGAACTAGCAGTTCCTTCCTATGGGAGCTTTGTGCATCAACAACCTCGATCACTCCGAAGTCGACTCCATCCTCAAGACCGGAAACGGACACGCCGTGTTTATCCTTCATAGCCTCATCCAGGACGGTCTTGTAAGCGAGGAATTTTTCAGCTCGGCGATGAGGGCGACCGTTGACGTGTTTATCCCATTGCGATGGAACATTAACGTTGCATATTTCGCATTGGCGCTGGCCGTTGGCAGAGACAGCCTCCAAAGGCTGGACATCGGGGGAGAGAGACTCTTGAGCGGCCCTATCTCGATGACCATCGCTATGGACGTGTGCGTTCCAGAAGTTACGCTGGATCCGCCTTGGGCCGCAAATCGGACAAGTGACTACAGCAAATGGCACAGACGCGTCTGGCAAGGTGCCTCGAGGAACGCAAATGTACTTCGTAACCTGGTCGGTCGGTGAATATACGGCCACAAGGCTCGCAGGTCAGAATGTCATGTCGGAGAGAGCAGTCCCGTTTGTTGCAGATACCAGACTCGACNATGTCGCGGCAGAAAGCGACCATGATGAGGGGAAGGGCTGGAGAGGGACAAGGACGAAGGGCGAGCGATGCCGTTCTATGCAGCCTATAAGAATCCAGGCGCGCTGCCAGAAGAATGGGCGTGTTCCTTGGAAAAGAACGGTGGTGGATGAGATCGCCGCTGCTTCTGCGCAGCAGACATGATGCCAGACGCACGCAACACGCACCAATCGAGAATTTCCTTGCTGGCCTCTTTGTGCGTCAAGCTACAATGCAGACAACTGCGCCTGCAAACGATGATGCAAGGCCGTTCGTGGCTAGTATGAGACACCAACCTTGCGCGCAAAGTTGTCTCTCGAGCTGATGGGCGACGACGCACACGAGGCTGTAGTATGTGGAGTAGAAACTCGATCAGTACAACGTGTACAACGTACTTACAAGACTTACACGAGGTGGCAGCCAGGCAGCTTACTTGATGCGCTCCGTTGGAAGAACCAGGCCTGCACGTGGCCGCGTCAATGGGCTTACGGATTTGGATAGGTGTCCGCCGGATGACCTTCGTACTCTTAGTATTCAAGCCATACATTAGAAGTTCAACGGTGAAGGATCGAGTGATAGGAGACATCAGTGCCGCTTGGAAAGATCTACGATATTTTTGACAAGAAATCATATATATGTACTGTCTATGTACTGGATAACACGGTTGCGACAGAATTGAAGGACTACTAGTACGCAAGGGCAAAAGCCTGCTAGTTTTGCTTTCCAGCTCGCGTTTACTCCACTTCTCTCCACGGCCTGTCCTCGTTCGCCTCGGCCTCCTCGACATCGGCGTTGGCGGCAACACTCTGGAGGGTCGCGTTCTGCACTCTCTGGGCGAGATCGTTCATGTCGGCTTCGCCGCGTGCGCGAATCTCGGCATCATAGCCGCCGTCCTCGCGCACAGGTTCGTTAGGGTCCCAAGTGATAGCCGCGCCCTTCCATCCATGATTGTTGTGGACATAATTTAAGAATGACCGCCATAAGGGATCTAACGACAGGACTGTCGGGTCGCCCACGATGATGAGGAGGGCCTGTGCTCGTGTCACTGCAACTAAGGTTCACATCTGCAGTCAGCAAAGACAGCTGAGACAGGTGCGCATCATCATTCACCATTAAATCGGCGCGGGTTTGCGACAAAACCTAGAGTGTGCTTCAAGTCATACTCCACGTAGTCTTGACTGCTTCGGACCGTCGACATGATGATGACCTTCCTCTCCTAGATTGACGGCCATGTATTAAACTGAAGCAAAGAACGTTGCCAAAGTAGATATTTACCTGTCCTTGGAATTCTTCGACGCTTCCGATCTTTATGTCGTCCGCCACGCCTCTCAACGCTGCACGAATCTTCTTACATTGCGCATGGTACGGCGCAATGATGCCAATATCAGCATCAGCTGGCACGACAAAGTCAGCTTCTATACTTCAATTTTGAAAATATCAGCGCACTCGTTCTGTCCGCTTTCAATTGCTGGACATATGCCTTGACTTGCAAGACTTCCTCGACGTTGAAAAAGGAGGGCGACGACGCTTCTCGTGCATCCTTTCCTGCCATTCCATGGAATACGATCGGGAAACTTTTCGACACGAGCAGGGGACTGCCAATGTACGAATTGATCGTCCGGGGGTTGCCGCATGGTTCCAGCTCCCCGTCGTAGAAACGCTCGTTCGGATAGCGGAGAATGGCATTGTGCGAGCGATAGTTCTTGATGAGCTTCACCATGCTGTGAAGCAGTTATAAGCAATCTACCGAAAGCAAAGTTCGCCAATGTGCGGATAGAGCTTACGTTCTCCCATCACCATTTTCGCGCTTGTATGGGTCGCGGCCGAGGAGCCGTTCCATGTAGCTGATGTCCAGCTGAAGCCGTCTTGCGACCGCGGAGCGGATGATAGGACCTAACTGTTTTGGATCGCCCGATAGAATGACATCAGTCTTAAGATCAGCCATGGTCTTGATAGGTATCATGGCCTCTGGCTCTGTGGCCTGGCCGGCTTCGTCGATGAAGACATGGGTGAAATGTCCGCGAGGCACCCCAATGCCGAAGGCAAAGCATGCCGAGACGCATGTCGAAACGATAACCCTAAACTTGCGCACGATGATGATTGGTGGATGCGAGAACGGCTCGATGAGGAGTTGGACATCCTCTGAGTACTCGTCGTCCCCAACTGGCAAGTCATCCCGGACGTGAGTGAACGGAAGCAGTTCGGCTGGAACTTTGATCTTGGCACGACTTGGTGCGTAGAATCGGAACAGTTGCTCAGGACCGAGATCCATGAGCTTGGACGCGATAAGGTCCGCAGCCGAATTGCTCGGTGCGCACGCCAAGATACGAGCTGATGGGTCCTTTTTCAAGATCTGCCCGATTGCTTCAACAATGGTCACGGTCTTTCCTGTACCGGGGCTACGGAGACACAAGTTCAACTCAACATGAGAACAACTGCAGGCAGGCAATCAAAACTTACGGCCCAAAAAGAACGAAGGGCGGAGAACCAGGAGGGAGTGACACAATTGCTTTGATGGCCCGCATCTGCGGCGGATTAGTGGCAATGAGGCTGTTTTTCACAGTCATTTGCGTCGCAAGGGGTTCCAGCGCTTTGACATGGCTTTGAATGGGAAAGAGAATGCGGTCGGACATGAACGCGCTGTCTAAGGCCTGATGCTGCCTGCGAACAGGAATTCGATTTAACCTGAATCGAACGTGGTGCTGGCCGCCTTCTCGCGCCGCTGGGAATGATCCGTGGAAGCGTAGGCCAACTTCTTTTTCTCTAACGAAGTGGACATGGCCCTCGAACCACTTTCCGACTTCTTCGCCGTGTCGTTGTACAAGCATGCGATCACCTAAGGAAGGTCCAGTTAGCCCTACAAATCGAGGCCAGTGACATTGTCATTTACCTGTCAACACGCTCGGCCTCTTTTCTGCGAGCCCAGGTACCTCAAGGCT
Organism: Hericium alpestre; assembly: GCA_004681135.1. Lineage (NCBI taxonomy): Eukaryota > Fungi > Basidiomycota > Agaricomycetes > Russulales > Hericiaceae > Hericium > Hericium alpestre. The sequence continues at coordinate 8,781 of SFCI01000725.1, read as the reverse complement.
AAGCAAAGGCAGTATCGTAAGCTTCCAAGTGAGCAGAAAAGACAATATACTAGGTTTACCGATAGAAAAGTCCGTGTTTTGTAAGAGACGCGTTGGGGATATCGTACGTTCCGAGATCGAATCTGAAAGGAGATAGGCCTGTGAGTCCAAGTCGCAGGATTTCAGATGCTAACAGTACTCACTCCATACGATATTCTTCGACCCAAAGCAAGACTTTGAAATGCCGACTATAGGTCTCCGCCGTCAATGCTCTTGGCAACTCCGTCCTTTGCAACTGTCCAACTATCTCTGCGACGGATCCGGTGGAAACAATAGATATGATGTCCTTAGGAATGTCAGCTTTCGGAAGTTTCACAACCCACTTGACGGCATTCAGAGATGGAGGTCGGATGCCCTCGATGATCTTCTTTGCCTCCGATCTGGCACCGCGTATGCGTGGGACATATGGAGCCTTCGGCTTCAACATATCGTAGTCGACCTTGCTGCCGACAATGGCTTTGACAGAGCGAACAATCACAAATCGTTGCTCGAGCTGCGGGTCCCGGAATGTCATCTCAAGACGATCTTCGTATCGACCGACCTGTGTCTGTCGGAGGGTAATGGAGATACGTGTAGGCGATCCGTACACCAAACGGACAGGCAGAGTAGGCATCGTGAGAGCGAAACTGGCGATTTATAGTGGGCATGGCAATGGGTCAGGACAAGACGAATGACACTTACTACGCAGAAGATGCCCGGGCAGACGACAAAGCAGAAGACCACTTGACATCAACCAAGGGGATGCGAGATATTGGGACCGTCGTCTGCAGCATCAGCTCGCGCACAACTCCCATCGTAGCATCAGCGAGTTCAACGATCGAGAAGTCGATACCATCCTCCCGATTTGACACGGTGATACCGTGTTTGTCCTTCGTGGCCTCGTCGTGCACCGCCTTGTATGCAAAAAAGCGTTCTGCTCTGCGGTGCCTACGTTCAGCGGTGTGTTGCAACCAACGCGCCTCGGAGATATTCGCATTGCAGATATTACATAGCCGCACACCAACAATCTCAGGGGGGGCCGAGGGCTCGTCAGGTTGCTCGATACTGGGGTGTAGACCTTTGCTAGACGCTGTCCTGCGGTGACGTCTGGAATTGACATGGCTAGACCAATTAAAACCCATAATGGAAACAGCACATATAGGACAAAGAAAGTGACTGTATTTGCCAGAGACTGTTGCGAGGTGCCGACGGCCTTGGAGATGGCTTCGACATTCCGCTTCGGTTGACAGGACCCGTCCACAAGGCTCGCATGTAAAAGCGTCGTGTTTGAATCGACAATGTTGATTTTGACATAGACCCGTGGAAAGAAATGCGGGACAAGTTTGCACCATGGTGACGGCTGAGTGTAAAGGGTGGGAGGAGAGGGTCGCTGCCAGGACTCGATCCTTATACAAACCCAGGCGCATGGAAAACCGAGGGCGTCTCTCCTGGAAAAAGAAGGTCCATAGACTGCTGCGGCTTCTGCGAGGTCCCCGTTATGACATATGCTGGAAGACGCACGATCGAGATGGAGTATTGCTCACCAAATCCATTCCGCAGCAATGACCGTGATCCACCGTGGCCATACGAGCAAGCGAAGACACTGCACGCAAGGTGAGCAAACCCTGTGAGAAAGCAGCAATTCTCTCGGTGAAGATAAAACTGGAGATGTGGATTTAAAAAAAAAATGAATCAGTACGACGTGTTCAACGTACTGCACATACACGAGGTGGGGCCAGGCAACCTCCTTGATGTGCTCCGCGCTACGCTGTAAGAAGTGTGCGTACACGTGGCCGCGTCAAGATAATGGTCTTACGGATTTGGACATAGTCCAGCGGACGACATCAGTCCCGGAGACTTGAATGCCAACATGGGTAGATAAGGCAAAAAACTAGTCCGATGCTGAGCGACGACTTCTGTAGACCTTGCGATCATGTCAAAGGCTTATAAGGTGAATGCCTCGCGTCAAAGAATCAAAGGAAAAATGGATGCCAGGATACATGAAATGTGGATAGAACGGAACCGATACGATTATGTGAATAACTTGTTTACAGACGTGCTAGCGTCTTGGCTCTTCTTCAACACCTGTAAAAATACCGTGTGAATACTCCATGAAACATACAAGAATCTAGAAAGCACATACCTTTGCTACAGCGAACTCGAAATCTTCTTGCGTAACATGCTGTCTTCGTTCGCGCAGGGCGTACATACCTATTCAAGCAGCATCAATACTTCGGCGTTCGTTCCGACTGATATGAGGGAAAACGGCATACCAGCTTCGGTGCATATACCTCGGACCTCGGCACCAGAGCACTGACCCATCTTCTCAGCCAGAGCGCGCAGATTGATACCGCGTTGCAGCGACATCTGATAGTGGTGTCTGTGAGTCCTGTGCACCATTAGGCTATTCCAAGCCACTCACCTTGCGCGAATGGATTCTCAGGATCGCCACACGAGCTTCGGGCCCCGGCGGTGGGAACTCAATCTTGCGGTCGATACGCCCTGGCCGCAAAAGGGCCGAGTCCAGGATATCTGACAGACGGTGGTGTGAGTCAGGGCAGCAAATGGGGCATTTGAAATGCACGAACCTATGCGGTTAGTGGCCATGATAACCTTGATATTCTTGGTGGGCTCGAAGCCGTCGAGCTGGTTCAGGAGCTCGAGCATCGTGCGCTGTACCTCGGAATCGCCGCCCCCAGAGCCGCTCTCGCTCGCGAGGAGCCAATAGAGTCGATCTCGTCCATGAAGATGATACTTGGCGCATGCTCGCGTGCCATGACGAACAACTCGCGGACCATGCGGCTACCCTCACCAATGTACTTCTGCACGAGCTCCGAGCCGGAGACACGGATGAACCTGCAGTCCGTGTGATGTGCGACCGCACGCGCGAGTAGCGTCTTTCCTGTTCCGGGAGGGCCGTAAAGTAGCACACCCTTGGGCTGGGCGATACCGAGGGACTCGAAAAGCTCGGGGTGCTTCACGGGCAGTTCGATGACCTCCTTGATTTCTTTGATCTGCTTGTCGAGACCGCCGACCATTTCGTACGTGCTGTCTGGGACCTTCTCCACCATCATGAGTGAGATAAGAGGGTCGACCTTGTTCGGAAGGATCTTGTGAATGGTGTACGAATCGGACCGAAGCGCTACCCGCAGAGAAGGTTTCAGGGCACCGAGTTCAATCTCTGGATCGAAGTCGACAACTGGCCACGATACCATGTCAGAAAGGGATAGAACTGAAGACAGTTGGGACGCACTGTATTTGCCCTCGGGCTGGACCTTCACCAGGACCTTCTTCTTACTCATGACCTTCACGACCTCGCCGACATAGCTTCCAGGCTCATGGAGAAGCTGCAGTTCTTCCCGTAGCAGGCGCACTACCAAAGAAACATCAGTATGACCTTCGACCAGGACAAAATCATGCACACGCACCTCGTGCATTCAAAGCATTCCGCTGCGCCTCTAAGCGGCGCAAGTTCTGTGTTTTCTGATTGATGAGGATTTCCGCGGCCTCAATCTTGGCCTGGTAGTATGCCTTGATACCGCCATTCGGCGTGCTTGGTTGACGTTGTACTGCGACAGGCATGTTGTGGTGAAGTACGTGGTGTGTGTGGAGGAGGATGGCTTACTCGTCGCGCGTACGGCTTACGCGTCTCCACCACGCGCGTCACGCCGACGTCACGACGTCACGCTCTGCGCAAACATGTCACTCGATTATTCCAGTATATTCACGGAGTTTGAAATATCTTGTACCGCGGTGTCGGCGCCTACGCCGGCGAAATATCTCTCAAACTGAGATGAAGAGCACGTCTAAAATCAAGGACCATGCCCACCGGGCTGCATTCAGGTAGGACACTCAAAACAGCCTATCCCACTGGTAAACATACTTTCGCAATTTGACACCCACCAGGCCAAATATGCGGACCTCAGGAGCACCAGGGTCGACCCGTCGATTGTCTCATCCCCTCGCGCGTTGTTCGCACTGATAGTGCGTCTCCATATAGCGACGCTTCTGATCTGGTTACATGGCACGTCTACCCGTGACCTCAGCACATCGATTGCGCTCCGAGAGAAGCAAAAGCTCTCCGGCCAAGACGATGGGCACGGGATAAGGCCTGGGCTGCTGCTGGGTGGGTGCTTGGATGACAACCATGATCAAGATAAGCGCCGGTCATCTCAATGAATTGGTGAACATGCGTGCGGGGCCTCGAGGTTGGTGTGTATGGTGCACCGTCGTTTGCATCCTTGAGCTATTTAGGGTGCATACCCGTATGGACTAAGGAACGCTGTCAGTAGAGACGTCGAAGCACAAGGCCATGTCTGCTTTCGTCGGGAAGTGATGGTCAGCTCCCCCATCATTTGCAATTGAAGAACGCAACACTTACGACAGGGCGAAGGCTCTTTGAATAGATAAGCTCGCAGCGCAAGCACTCGGTAACAGTGGCCGTATGGAGGTAGCGACAGCCATGGGGACGTCTGCACATAGCAGGCAATAGCCGACATCCACGACATCCACCATACGAATGGAGAAGGGCCTCGTCCGCGACCGAGAAAGGGTCCTGGCAAATGCGTGTACTGAGGTCATCGACTAGGGTAATTCGGCCGATATCTGGGACTGTCAGCAGCCGAACTTTGCATGCAGGGCGTTGGGTTTCAAGGCGATGCTCGGACCCTGCTTCGCGCAAACGCGATCGGGCATGGTGTATATCTACGTCTGCACAAAGGATGGAGTGGAACGGCTAGAAGAAGGCAAAATCGGTGAACTGCCAGCCTATATCGGTCCAGTCCAAACGTCCTATCACGGCACGTCGATACTGCTACACTCTTTCCTAATGAAAGATTTTTCCGCGCCCTGCGGCTACGGTGCTATCCGATGCTATCGGCAGCTACATGCATTTTACGGGTGTTGCGGCACCACCCTGCGGGGTGCCGCATGTGTCTCCACCACGGCATGCGTTTTGCATTCACATACCATACTTCCTCTTTATCGCTGACCACCCCGCCGACGCGGCCCCGTAGGTGTCCACGAACTGCTGCATGTCGTGCTCGGGTATTCGATTGGCGTCGATGCCGTTCCAATAACGCGTCATGCAGTAGATGATGTCGTGCGCATCGCGGTCTGAGCCGCGGCTGGAAGTACAGCAGCATTGTGAGACGGAAAGTGACACAGGGCGCGGAAAATGACATACACGACCCATGCTTTCAGTTTTGCGCGAACGAATTCCGAGACAGTCAGGAATGGGATTCCACCCACGATCGTCACGGTGAGGGCATCCAGTCGTCGCGGGCCCTCTTCTCCCGCCGGCAGAATCTCAATCTGCGAAAGACATCTGCGAAAGAAAATTGACTGAAGGTGCTAGATGCTCACCTCGACTGGTGGTATATACCGGTGGTACTTCGCGTGTAACCTGAAAATTTAACTCATGAGCATAATGGCGTAGTTCATGGTTGCGAACGTGTGCACCGATTGCTCCAAGGCGATGCCGTGATCGTAATGTCGGGACTGCCGGTGACGGCTTGGCGTACACGTCGAAACGGGTGAGAATGACCACCATCAACAATGCACGCCATTTCCTGAGATAAGTCAGACAGCGAAGGGGGATTGAGTCGTTGCCAGCGTACATCTGCTTGTGGGCTATTGGCCAGCACAGCCGTGAACAAACTTCCGTAAAATGCATGGGGGACTCCACTGGCTCGCAGGAGCCGGGAGAGGGCGCTGGCAGCCTCAAGATATCTCGCAGTCTCAGGCATATCGAAGGAGGGGGGCAGACGAAGAGCAAGGAATAGACATGATATGACGGGAGGTCGAAAGCTTGAACTCTATCGAGAAGCGTCGAAAGAACGATTGGGGGATATGAACTGGTTCTGCGACCGAATGGACCCGGTGAGGGAACCAACCCTGTCGGGATTCGGAACCATGCTGAAGACTTGCCGGCGCGGAAAGGGCCGATGAGTGGGGGACCAGCACGTTTTTGTAAAGGCCTTGCACGGTTGTGTCAAGAGGTCCAGCAATGGTGTCACATGCCGGAGGCGCAACGAGTATCGAGATAAACCTGATCAGCCATAGAGGCGTAGACGAGTGCCTTGGGCGCACGAGAGCGTGAAGACCGAGTGACAGACTTCGAGAGACTTACAGCGACATAAACGCCGGCCCCCCTGGGGATGCGCTGGGCGGGCGTCAGCTGAGACTGCTGACCTTCGCGGGGGTCCAGAACATCGCTTTGAACTTCTAGATCAACGGGGATTGCGAAGACCTTCACATCCCGGAGAATCAAGCCACGCGAAGGCGGGAACGGCGCAGGCTGTAAAGTCGTGCCGTTGTTCACCGAGGTTTAGATACTTTTGAGTACGCCAGCGGTACGCGTTGCTGTGTGGGGAAACGTAGACGCGAATGCGGGGATAGGAACCGACGAATTGGTTCTTCCCCGCCGTCTTTTTACGTTTTATGGTCGTCGTGTCACGATCATTTTCAGATCACATGTGTCACGACCTCGGGTCACGTCTCCTCTGCGCGCAACGTGACGGCGGTAGGTTTCTGTCCAGTGTCTTGCCTGCTCCGTCTTCTAGCCTCCTTTCGCTGGTCCGAGTTCTTGCTAGTCGTTCCTTCTTGTCGACCCGCGCATGCATACGGGACTTTGCAAGCACGTCCTGCGCAATGTGAAGCTCATTTCCCATCGAGGCGCACCGACTTTGACATGCCATGGCCTCCGGACTTACGCCCCGCGGAACGTAATATCTGGCGCAATATGCACTCACGATTCATCTCGCAGCGCGCGCATCAGTGCTTCCCGATTATCGCCAGATGTTCATGTGCGCGCGATGTCATGGGCAACGAGATTCAATCTGAGGACGCCTCCCAAAGAGCCTCCGTTACCCTCGGACGCGCAGGAGGAAACGACGAAGGCAGCCATGCTGGAGAAATCCATCAAGGGTCGCCAGCCTACGGACCTCATGCTACGGTGTACGTTATGCATTGCTTTGAAGTAATCAGATTTAATGAACGGGCTCGCTTAGGTACCATCATGGACGCAGACGGTGAGTTGCATGCGTACATCCTTTGTCAGTGCTGGAAGGAACAACGTTCGGTTGATCCTTCGAATCGCACCGCTCGATTCAGTTGTTAAGTCCATCGAACGGACCATCAGCCGTTACCTCATCCACATGTCCTTTTTCCAATGCATAGCTCCCGCAAACATTGGCGCCTCGAATTCGCCTCCTTCGTACTCGATGACTTACGTCTATTCCTCCAGGGAACGTGAAGACTATCTCGGGCCAGTTTAAGAAGTCGGACCTGTGCTCCGAGCACCGTCTAAACGTAAGGACGCACGGTCCCCCTTCTCGCACATTCGCTGACGCAGGTGACGATTGGGCGTTCCAGCCCCGTGACCTCCGCAAAATCGACTCCAGGATCCCAAATTTAGTCCCCACCATTCTCGTGCGTCGAGGCTATATCCTGGTACGTCGCGAGCATCATCGCTCAAATTAGCGCAAGCCATTTATGGAGCGCACGCGCAGGCCAACATCCTCCACATTCGCGCACTCGTGAAAGCGGACGCCGTCATCCTCTTCGACAGCTATGGTTCTACCGACTCACGACTACACTCCGTGTTCCTATACCATCTCGAAGTAAGCCCGGCCTCGCACCTGCTCTGACGCACGTCCTCAGTCGTCCCCCCAGCACAATCTCAAAGCCAAAAATACCGGCATGCCCTACGAATTTCGGTGAGTTTCCCCGCCTTCGCTCCTTCTTGTGTCTTCTCACGCACGTCAGCGCAGTGCCCTGGACTCGATTCTTCTGTCCGTCGTGAGTGCGCTCGAGGCCGAGATGGTCTTCATCCGAAACCTCGTCGGCGGCCTGCTCGCCGAGCTGGAGGACGACATCGACCACGACAAGTTCCGCCGATTGCTGCATTACGCGCGGCGGCTCACCTCCTTCCAGAACCGCGCGAAACTCGTACGTCGCCGCTCCCGCCCCTTGCCTTTCGGGATNNATGTCTCACCGGGGTGTTTGCGCGCAGGTACAAGAGGCGATCGAGGAGGTACTCGAGCAAGGTCTGGATCTGCGGCTTCGCTCCCCTGGCGCGCTTCGTTGAATTGACCCTTTGCTCTTCACAGACGAGGATCTCGCCGCGATGTACCTCACCGACCTGGCGCACGGCGCCCCGCGTCTCCCGAGCGACCACGAGGAGCTTGAGGTTCTTCTCGAAACGTTCTCGAAGCAGGTCGAGGAGTTTGTCAACGAAGCGGAGAACACAACGGTATGTGCCTAGGGATGCCCGCCGGGAAGCAGAACTGACGATGCGTTTTTAGAGCAACGTGCAGTCGACGCAGGAGATCGTCGAGCTCATCCTCGACTCTAATCGCAACGCGCTGCTTGCGCTGGATTTGAAAGTGCGTGTCACCCGTCGTATTCTAAAACACAATCATTGAGGTGTCTACAGGTCTCCATCGGGACTATGGGTATCGGCGTCGGCACGCTCGTCGCTGGCCTCTTCGGCATGAACGTACGTCCTCCCCCCTTCTTCCATTTCACAACCCATACTAACATATCTCCCCAGCTCATGTCACACCTGGAAGACCAGCCTTATGCCTTCGCCGGGCTCTCCGTCCTCGCCACCGCCCTCGCCGCGCTCTGGTCCTGGGCCGGCCTGCGAAGGTACCCTTTCCCTTTTCTGCCCCTCCCATCGCAATTGAGTTGTTGACTCGACCCCCCGCGCAGGCTTTCGAAGATCCAGAAGATCGGGCTGTCCGCGACCGGGGACCGGAG
>SFCI01000724.1:0-15979 GCA_004681135.1 Hericium alpestre | reverse complement strand
GATCAATTTTTCTCCACGAGGCATTATGAAACCTTGGTCAAGCCACAATTCGACCGCCATTTCATGGTCGTTTTCAGCGAGGTGGAAGGCTTCCCAGCTGAATTCTGACACTACCGACACAACTTCCCTGCCGTCACGATCGCAGATCGTTATCCTTACCGGCATGACCTTCGAAGGGGACGCCCTGTTCACAAAGATCTACGAAGACTGGTTGGAGGACTACCGTGATCGTGGCATTCGGTTGTCTGACGTCAAACTACGCGCAGCCTACACGCGCGCCGTGTACCACGCTCAGCCTGCCGAGTTTCAGCACGGGCTGAGAGAGGAGCGAGATGAGGCTTATGAGAAGGATATGGAGGCCTATCGCCAGCAGCTGGAGGCGGCCGATGAAGAGAAAACACCCGAATATTATGACCGGTATGTCTGTCCCTCCTCTGGAAATGACCCGTTTTAATGTGTTTTACCCTGTAGGGTTCTATCGAAGACCGCCTATTATCTGTACCCATTTGCGGAGCACCTCCAGCAGATATTCGGCATGTGTGTCTCCATCCTTCTGACGGGGCCAATCGGGGCGAATAAGGGGGCAATAGGCATGAAGAGGTACGTCGGCCACCCTTTGATCATGCAACAGCACGCTTACATTGTGTTCAGTGTTCATGTTGGCACCACGAGCAACGCGAGAAGTTTGAAGTGGATGGACGATGATTCGTTTGGCTTCGAGGCTATGGAGGCATCGTATTGTCGATTCGGTTCCCATTGCTTTAGTATGTATTGTTATGTCTTTTTACGAGCTGCTTTGCTAACCATGTTTGTGTGTATAGCTAAGGAGGAATGTGCTGCGTGCATTGTTCCAACCATAACCGCTGCATCGGAGGCCGACGTAACCGTGAGGAGCGCCTCTCCAGTGCTGGCCTCACCTGCAGGCTCTACAAGATCAAATGACAATCCATCGCTTTTTGGAAGTGGGAGCCCCATGCCGGGGCCTTCTACTAGAGCTAGAGACCCGTGGTCCCCGTCGCCTGCTCCGCCCCGTTTGGACCAGCGCCTAGACTCATTAACTCCTCCTCCTCTTCCTCTGTCGCATGCCCACGAATTGTCTCCTCCCATTCGATCTGCCGTTACACCTTCGGTCCACGCGTCGCGCCGCACGAATGCTTCAAGCAGCAAACGTCCTGCGGAGCCTGAAACACCCCTGTTCCTTCCCGGGACAAGCTCGTCGTCCATGCCGTCGACAAATCGTCCCACACGTAAAGCGCATCAACGATTCGTGGCAACCCCTATTGCTCCTGAAGGCGCATTGTTCTCGGGCTCCCAACACACCCCACTTCCCCGTCTCACTCTCTCGCAGCAATCTACCCACCGTCATCTATCTAATCCGGCGACGTCGAGGCGTGTTCTTTCGGTCCCTAATGCCGCCGCCCATCCTGCATCCAGTCCCCACATACCAATTGATCCGAGGCTTCTGGATGACGAGCAGCCTGCGTCAATCCCTAGTTATCGTCCACGTGAACGCTCGCCTCACCTCTGCATGCCACGACCATTGCTACTTATCTCAAACGATACACCGCTGGTTGCTAGGCAGTTCGCCCCAACCAGCTCACACATTGCTGGACTGCCATCCCGCCGGCCTCCGTATGTTAGGCAGCCGTTCGTCTGGGATGGAAATGAGATGTCGAGGGACCTTGATGAGTTGGCCTGGGGTATGTTGGAGGATAAGCGGCAGAGTGAATGGGATGGCGTGGATGATTCCCCAGGTTTGCAAGCAACAAGCGTCACTCGCACCCGGGCAGGATGTGAGCCCAGCGATTCAATGTCAGATAATCCCTTTGCAGGGATGCACTCCACCCCCAAGACCCCAGCTCGGACCCGGCCTTCAGGAGTGCTGGCCGCCGCTCACGTCCCCACGTGGCCTTCATTTCATGCAACACTTTCAAGATGCATCCTCTTCGCCTGTGCTGTCGGTGCAACTGAAGGCACGGGCGAAGCTCCCATCCACGTGGCCACCTCCATCCGACTCATGGCCTCCGACAAAACTGCCTCCCAATGCCCACGAAATGATGCTTCAGGTGGGGCGTCGTACTCGGCCGGTAGCTGCAGCATCACACCATTCAATCAGCATGCTGAGCATGCCCAGGACCTCAGGTCTACACGATGACTTGAGGACGTGGCCCGACAAAATGCAAGAACTTTTCCGGCTGTTCACGCATGACAAGGATTGGGGTGCGGGATGGACGGCGTGTGTAAACGAGTGGGTTGCTGTGCAGCGTATAGACGAATTTCAAGTGAGTGGGCTGTGCTTCATGATAAGTTCACCTTGCTTACTGTCTAACAAAGGTTGCTGCGAAATCCACCAACAAAGTCGGCGAGTTCTCGTCGAAGGTGCGACCGAGCCTCATTGGCACATGGATCTCCCACAAGCGACTTCCGAAGGACCGAGAAATCACAGATGTGGTCGATTACTCAGCAAAATGGTGGAGGTGGTGGGGGGTATGTCAGCCTGAGGAGTGCAGCATGGACAACAAGGGCAGACCTGGCCCTCCTGCAGAGGGTTTGGACTGGTCCTGCATGGATGTGACCACGAGCTGTGGGCTCGTTCTCATCATGGTCAGCCTTTCATTCTGGGGTGCTCAGATCTTCGACTCCGGAGGGGCAACTTCATGTCAAATGAGGGACTGGAGCGATGCGGTGTCCCAAGTGACCACGGCTCTGGCAGCAATTAGGCAGTGGAAGAATTCTGGGATGGGAGAATCTGGAAAGCGAACAATGTGTGTTGACTTTCAATTTTTTTCTGCGCCTGCTAAACGTGACTTTGTTAGCACTGCACAGCCTTCCAGCTCATCGAGGCCAGTGAAACGGCGAAAGGCTTAGGGTGCTGCCCTTCCCATGCAATGTCAATGGTGTCACACTCAGACCCATCGCCTTCCGACTACTCCTTCTCTAGCCCTTCTCATGCTCCGCACCACGTAACCATACACCTCCACGCTTTAAATTGGGCCTGAACCTCGCAACACAAACAGATATTTATCCTATGTAACATTTTCCTTATCATGACGCGCATTGCACTGCATTGGCATGGGCTTCGACATATTATTCCCTTTATCTGCACGTCTTGCATCTTTTTCACTCAACTAACATAACATTTTCACTTGCATTGTCATCATACTCCTTACCCCTTGTCTTCGCAGCAACATATTTTATTGCACCATCCATACTGTAGCATTGATCTCTATCTCTTGCACCCCATCCTGTTTTATATCCCTGCTTTGAGTACACTGACCTTATGCTTTAGATTGACCCCCCACAAATATCCTCCCCATGTCATACCGTCTCGTATGACTTAATTCGATGCCTATCACACTATTCCAAGCTCTCCGCTATCATGGACACCACGACCATTACGACCATCATGACCATTACGATGCCTTCCCTACTCTGTTATCCTTCCATGCAGCCCCTTTATCTCATATTTTACTCACAGATCTCATATCGCCATAATGTCAGTCACCCTTCCTTTTTTTTGTTGCCAACTTTCAGGCGATTTGTGATGCAGAGGCGCAAAGAAGCCGATGAGATGCAAAAGGTATGTTTTTCGCACGATAATGATTGTCGTGCATGATGCACAATTAGAGAGATCAGTTTGTTGCAGGCATTGAAAGATAAGATGAGTGTATTTAGCTAAATGTACAAAGACAGTGTTTAGCTAAATGTTCAGTAAGTGACGATTGGCTATTACTGAGGATTATTGATTGTGTCAGGCAGTAGGTACTGTACACTTAGATAAAGGGCTACCCTTACTGGTGGATATTCAATGCCGCGTTTGTTTCGGGTGAGGCAAGCATCGAGGACAGACTCAACTTNNTACTCTTCTTCACCCTCCACAAGATCAGNTGGNGGTGCAGGGAAGTTGGAACCATGAGCATCGGTTTCCTTGTAAGGGAACAACAGGGACGTGTGAAACACTGGGTGGATATGCCAGTTGGACAGCAGCTTCAGGCGATAGGAGACTGGACCCAGGACGTCAGTGATTTCAAACGGTCTGAGGCATCAATTAGCAAGCTTAGCTTTAGGCCGTGTGGTCTTGATGTTCTTGCCATCGAGCCAGATCTTGTCACCAACCTGGAAGTGAATGGTGTCGTGAATGTGGTCCTGGTTGTTGTGCTTCATGAGATCAGCAGTAGTGAATGACATGGGTAACCCCCGTGTGTCTGGAGTTCAACCCATACCCATACCCATACAAACCTAGACCCATTGCATGGGTACGGGTTTTAATGGGTACAGGTACGGGTGCCCTGTGGGTACACAATTACCCATGGGTAAGTAGCCAAAATGGTAAATTTAGACATTTTGTAGCTTTTATAAGTAGCCTGCATGCCAATAACATATATTGTACTACTTTTTGATAGCATCCCATCCCTCCTCCATCAAAAACTCTTCTGCTGGATCTCCATCCAGTACATCACCAAGAGCTGCTACCTTAAGTACATCAGAGTCCTTGATAAGTCCAAGGAGACTCCAATCACCAAGACGAAGTAGAGCTTGTGTTGTTTGCACTAAAAGATGGTTCCTAATATGAGATAGAAGCAAATGGCCCTGACTAAAGGCACGTTCGACTGCAACAGATGTGGCTGAATCATAATACACATTACATGTCAGAGATAAGCATGCTTTGGATGCATCAATGTATGTACCAGGGATCGAAAGATAATTTAAAGCCATGTGTGAAAGTCGTGGATACTCAGAGCGACACTTGGGGTGGCTCCACCATGCAATAGCATCTTGAACGGGCTCGGGATCAGTGCTAAGATAACGGTCAAGTTCATCACGACTGTCATCCATGTTCAAGGCACTGACGGTCAGGAGGTTGTCGAAGAGATTAGTATGAATAGGCTACATTTCGAATCGAATCGATACGTGCACATGAGCGAGGAACAATACCAATGAATAGAAGCATTTGACATACCTTGTGTGCAGAGTCCTCAACCTCTGCGCTATTGTTCTCCTCCTCGGTGTCACCTTCAACTTCCTGCGATGCATAGGACCTATCGAATTCTTCACGCACAACGTTGCATGCCGTATCGATCTAGTCTTGTTCCCAGCGTGCTGCCTTGAAGTATGCCAGTTTGTGTCATGGGTGAAGGACTGTAGAATGATGAGATGAATATTTACTATCGAAGAAATATAACTGTTACTTACCCATTGCAATCCTGTACACCTCCGATAAATCTGTCATAGTGTAGTAGTGATTGAGCGTGTGTTTGGCAATGTTGAGAGATGCACAGATAGCCGGGTTATATTTGGTGGCAAGGGCGTCAGTGGTGAATGATGAGTCGATGTGGTCCATGGCAGGGATGACCATCGTGAGGTTAGGAGTGCCACGAGAGAAAAAAAAGTGTGGTGTCTTTCAAGATCTAAAGAACGCAGTCAGCAAGGCAAACTGCAGCAGGAACAAGAACGAGAGAATACAAGCACCCAGATAATACGAGCACCCAGGACAGTACGAGTGCCCACACGGGACAATACGAGTGCCCACACAGCCACTTACATTCAACACGTCACACAGCTGCTGCACGATGTTCTACTCATGCACTGATAGCTCGTATGCGTCAAGGCCCAACTCCATGTCCCCAACGACTGCACGCACGGCCTGTTTGTACTCGAGTGCGAAGTCGAGCATGTCATACGTGGAGTTCCATCGAGTGGAAACGTCCTGCAGCATGATTCGTTCGTTCATCTTCAAGTCTGACAACATTTTTTTTTCAGGCGGGTAGGAGTTTTGTCGTCGAGTGAACGATCTTGTACGACACCTTGCGTAGCTGGAGAGTTTGGGATCAGAGATGGGATCCCAGGTGAGTAATGCTGAGCTTTACCTTCACGAGCACAAGCCTTACGGGCAGAATGCTCTTTTCCAGCTCTTTCTTTTCATCTGCGGTCAACTCGGCAACCTCGTCGACCCATCCCTCCTCCTCGTCTATCACCTCGTCACCCTCCGCAGCCACGGCGGCGTTCTCAAGATGCATCTGCATGTCCTCAATGTCAATGTCCTCAGCTAGCACGTCAAGTTCGGCCTCTGCTCCCGAGTCCGCCCCGGCACCTCCCTTCTTGGTGTCGAACTGCTTTAGCAAGCTCTTCGCCACTAAGTTAACGATGTGCGCGAAGCACCGGGTGTGGTTCGTCTCGCCAGGGAACTCGGGCAGAAGACGCTCGAGTTCTTGTATCATTACGTCGTTCGCACTTGCGTTGTCGCAAGTGACACTGAGGATCTGCGGGTTTCGGTGAGTACGCGGTGCGCCGTGACTATACTGACATCATACCTTTTCAGATATCCCGAAGTTGTCGAGCACCTGCGCGAATACCTTCGCCAGGTTAAGGCCGGAGTGCGACTGGACAGCAGATGGTGCCCAATCATACAAGAGATCGTGCACAGATCAAATCAATTAACTGTGCCGACGGACATATGTAGACCTGCGGTACGTACCTCGGCGACTTCAAGGAAGTCGAGCAAAATACTGATCGGCTCCCCATTCAGCAGTAAATGCACCGTAAGTGCGATAAAAGCACGGTGATTGGGTGAGGACCACGCGTCCGTTGCAAAATTCAAGTCTCCTTCGTACTCCTGTAAGTCATTTCATTTGTTAGTTCTAATTCTTCAAGCAGACTGATAGCTTACTTGTAGCATTTTCGCCATACGATTACGGGCACGTGCAAATACCAACTTGACATCGCACGACACGGTACGTGGTGATGGTAACTGATAACCCGGCCGTCCAGTCTTCATCAAAGACTTAAAGCAGGCATCGTCTACGATATTGAACGGGCGAAGACTTTCAGAGACCCATCTTACGATCTCCGCCCTGTGAGCAACACCAGTAAGTCTTCGTTAATGGCCGAAAGGATTATTTACTTACCGTGTCTCCATCTTAGTGTGCTGCACATGCGAGTAAGTGACTGTCCCTTTGTTTTTTCGTTCGAACGATGCTGTAATCTTTCCGCTTTTCAGGTACCCCTTAACTACCTTCTCCCGCGCTGTCTTCACGTCTACGGCCTGCAGCGCTGCATGCAATATCTCTTCGCCCCAACACCTTCTTACATGCTTATGCATGTTTCCAGTTGACTGGGCATCCCCGGTGTCAAGATAGCGATGCACGATTTGCTTGCAGCCCTTTGCAGAGCACTTGAACTCGTGGCATTTCCGGTCTTTGACATAGGTGATAGATGGTACGGGGTCGAAGAATGCATACATGGGCGATGTCCAGCGTGCTTTCATATGTTCTAAAATTGGCAGTGAGTCTCTGCTTCGATATATTTAGAATAACGTACTTAATTCGGCCTTGTCATCCTCTTCGACATCTTCTGCAATATCTTCGGCATCGGATGTGGCCACAGAGTGACTGCGTCGAAGCGGGTATGTCTTCACTGTATTGCCATCACTGTCAAGCTCCTCCACCTCAACAGCACCATCATTTATCAGGCTCTCCTCATCCTCCTCCTCCGACATGACAGTTGCCTTTTGTGCTCGACCTGATGAGGTACGAACCTTCTTTGATGCATTACCGGAGATTGCGGGGGGCTTCCTCTTCTTCGAAGTCATGGGGTTCTTGGTTGGTGGCATCATAGAGAAGCAGGAGGAAGTTCGAAGCTTGATGGATTGGCAGGGCACTGATGAATTTTCGAAGGAGTAAGGTACGGATGGTACTGGTTCTGTATTACTATATGTGGATACTACTGTACAGCAGTTACATAAGATATATTCAAGGCAGGCTCTCAAGCCTGAAATTATGGTTCATAACCCATGGGTACCCACAACAGGGGTATGGGTTAGCATTGGGTTGAGTGATACCAACCCGTACCCATACCCATAGTACCCATACCCATAACCCACATGGGTTACCCCTACCCATGTCCATCACTATTTGAAGGCGATGCTGGAAAGGCGCAGGTCATTGGGAGCAGAAATTGAGACTTTGCTACTGAAGAATTGGCATTGTGACATCAAAAAATTCATAGATGCTTTGCAGGGATGTGTAGAGAAAGTGATAGTGGAACCAGACACCAACTCTATTATTTAATGTGTGTAGTGCTTTTACTCTACCGTCAGAACAGTAGTACCTTAGACAAATATTGATGCCTCATAGTGGTGGGTGTTGTAACACTGTATGCGATGGTATGAGTTTCTTAAAGTGAAAGAAAAATGAATAGGACACTGCCTCAGCTCCAAATGTCAGCCCTGCGATGAAGGAAAAAAAAAATGTGATTTTTGCCACTTCAGTGCATTAAGGGGGAATTGAATCCCCAGCGGGTTGATGGCAATGACCCAGGTTACCACTACCCCATTAATGAAAATTTGATCACACTCTAAGTATTTTTACTATACACACTAGCTATTCTGGTTTGCTCGAAGGTTTAGCTGCTGCCGCTCTATTGTTGATTATCGGGGAGTGGATACCACAAAAATGATAATATGTATAATTTGCATGAGGAAAATGATCAGTCAATTGATCGCTGGGCAACGAAACTCAAGGCGAATAAGTGCCGCAACTCAGACTGGACCTCCATCTGTGCCAAACTCACTGCAGACAGTCGTCGTTTCTTACCGTCTGCACCCGTATAAATCTGCTCTTTTATACCATCTTAAGCATCTGCAAAGCATTTAACTGGTCTTTCTATCCAATAAGCAGCTGGCTTCCATAGAGGTGAGCATCATCCAGTTTCAACGTGATGTATTTTAAACCCTTGCTGAGCTGGGATTGTGAATGTTCTCATAATGATAGAACGAGCCTCTACCACACTTCTTTCCACCCAGCGGTTGGTACAGGTCGGGAGATGTCGCTCAGCGTCCACAACCACCGCGCGTTGACCCTTAATTTCCAGGAAGGTCATTGACCGGTCATTGCTAATTTCCTGAGATGACCTGTCAATGTTCTGTCAGGGTCGAGACCTGTTGTGACCTGCGAATGACCTGTAGCCTCACGTGTACATAGTGAGCAGTCGCCTGACATCGTCGCGTTGTGAAATTTACTAAGTCGCGTCTCTCATGCTTGTGTCGCGCGCCCCGTCTTTCCTCCTCCCCATCGTCGCCCGTGTGCGTATATGCGCTTATTTCTAGTCGCATTATGGATCTCCCTTTCCCGCCTCCGCCGCCTTTGCCTGCGATAGAACCGCGAGGACTTCAATTCTGTCCTTGTAAGCTATGCAGGGCACACGATCCCCCGCTTGGACAGCACACCCGAACCATCCACAGGCACTTGGAAAGCGAGTCGAGAAGGACCCTCGCCCAAAAGCCCTCTCGAGCCGTCGCACCTGCGCGGCCTGCAGTCCCGAATGCCAATGAAATGAATCTTTCTCGGGGCCACCGTCCTCCATCAGTGAAATGCGAGCGCCCGCGGGAGCATTCGCCTGTCAATGCTGGGCACGATGACAGCGATCCGGTGCTCCCAGGTCATCTGCCTGCATCTACTAGTGTGTACAACGATTCTTCTCACCGTCATAATGCTCACACGGATGGATGCATATAGCTCCTCCACCATACGATGACATGTGCATTGATGAACCCATGACATCTCCGTGCGATGATAATGACTGGGACCGGCTCTCACGCCTTTGGCCGACCTGCTGGTTTGTTGCTAGTCACAACGTACATTTTCCTGATGGTACGATATTCGACGACGACTCTCTCTTATGTGGCGGGGCGCCCTTCGCAAGAGGCTCTGTCTTCGACGAAGACACTCTCATGGGTGATGCTACTCACTTCATTGACAATACTCTCTTAGGCGACGATATTCTCTTGGGCGACATTACCCTCTCAATCGATAGTGATGCTCCTTTCTTTGATGACTTAGATGCTCCTTTCTTTGAGGATGCGCCTCTTCTCGATGACATGCCTTTCTTCAATAGGGCTACTTTCTTCGACGGCGCTTCTGACGATGATACTCCTCATGCCAGCACTCTCGATGACTGGGACTATCGTGTGCTGGAACTGGAGCTATTCGACGCTGAGGCCTCTCCAATCATCTCCCCCCGCTCTGCATCGCCCGCCTTCTCAATTGCATTCTCAATGGATGACGAACTAGACGGCACTCGTCCGGACTCTCCACTGGCAACGCCTCCGCCTCTGTCAGATGAGGAGGAGGACAGCGATGACGAAGTGGAAGCTGCTGACCTCGACAATGACCCCTTATTTCGCACGCGTGAGGAGTTATTCGACGAGCTTGATGCCGCAGATGACCCTGCGGATGAAGATCCACTTGACTTGGATGAACTGCCGCCCGCATTCTTAGAGTCACCTCTGATCCGCAACACCTACATCATCGCGTTCTTGCAGGCCGTATACCATGGCGCTATGAACCAATCCGTGCAGCTCTACTTGGAGTCTCAGTACGAGCTGTTTCTTTCTGTGGAACGACAAACTGGGGCAGAGGTTGCTGGACTTGCTACGATGGCGCGTACTCTGAGAACTGTTGAACGCCGTCTGCGACTGGATCCTGATGCTTATATTGTCTATCATTTTGTTTGCAACGTTTGCTGGTTTCGTCATCATCCCTCGGAGCTCTCTGAACTGGATTCTCCAAGCTGTACGCAACCTGACTGCCCTGGGGAGCTGTATACCACGAAGCACTTGCACAGTGGTCGTCTGAAGCGGACCCCAGTCAAACTCCTACCTATGACACCCGTGATCCCAATGATACAACATTTCCTTCTGAGGCCGGGCAAGTACGACGAGTTTCAGCACTGGAGGAAGCCAGGCGATGAGCCTGGACCAATGCCTCCTATGCATGAGCCTGCGGATGGTATGGACGCATTTGCAGATGTCCACATGCGCTTGAATGATGTTACTGACGGATGGGGATGGCGTTCAATCTGCGCTGGACTAGAGCGACGACGAGGTGGAAAGTGGGGCGTCGAAGATGTTGACGTCCACGAGATCAACCAGCGCTTTGTCGCTTTGCCTTGCGGGCTGGTTTTTATGATAAACATTGACTGGTGAGTACATGAGTACACCTTCTTGTCTCTGAAACTGACTCAAAATGTAGGTTTTCGCCGACAAAACGCAGCCGAAAGTACTCTACCGGAGCCGTATACATTTCAATATGCAACAATCCAAGGCAGAAGCGGTTTCATCCCACTGAAACCATTCTCGCATGTGTCATTCCTGGTCCCACCGAGCCCTCCCTCGAACAACTCAACTATGTATTAGAGCCATGCATTCGCGATATACGCAAGATGTACAATGGTAAGCAAATGATTCTGTAATCCTATGCTCTGCGCTAACTTCGTTATTGTAGGTGTCTATCTGCGAGTCCATTCTGAGCTGGAACCGCAGCCCGTGCATGGTTATCTATACATCAATGCGTCCGATCTACCTGCAAGTCGTAAGATAGCTGGACTGCGTGGACATACTTCGAAGAAGTTCATGTGCCCACTATGCTACCAGACTCTCAGCTCTCTTACCTGTGCTGATTGCTTCGACCCCAACAGTGAGTTTAATGTATCCTTCTCAACAGCTCTTAGATGACACGTCATCTATATTAGAACTACGGTACCGTGATGATTGGCGCTATCTAAAGTATGCATTCCTCGCGCGCAATGCTGATCCAGACAGAAGAGAAGAAATTGCCACGAAATGCGGTGTACGATGGTCGATCTTGGACACTCTCCCTGGCTGGATGCCTGCACGAGATTCACCAATTGACTTCATGCATGCTATCTTCCTTAGTAAGTGTCCGGCAATATCTGACTGTGCGCTCTGATCGCTGGCGTGGTATTTTATAGTCGAAATCAAACACTTCGTTCAAGATGTCGTCGTCAAAGGTGGTTTGCTTCTCCCTCGAAGCCGAGAAGACAAACCGCATGTCAAATTCGAGGAGCTTCTCTCCGCAATATGGTGGCCCTCGACGGTTGGTCGAGTCTCGAAGACAGTACATTACTTGCTTTATTGCTACATGCAATAGCTCAGGCTGACATATGTTTTTTTCAGATATCGGGCACCTCGAAAGCTGACCAGTGGCGAAACGTCGGGACTGTGCTCCCTGTCTTGCTCTACGCAGCATGGCAGATAGATGGGGAGATTCCTGATGCCGATGTGCCTGAGCTTAGGTGTTCAACAAAAGCTGGCGAGGCGCAAACGCGCACAGAAGAGCTTCTTGACGAGCGTCGTCGTGAATACCTGGGCCAACAGCATGACACGATCGCTGAAGATTTCGACGAGAGCAGAACACGCACCATGGACCGTAACTACCGGCGACACTACGACAACGTGCTCGAGCTCTGCACGTCCATTCGAATTTGGACTTCACGATCGATCTCACCTTACGAAATTCAACGTGCGCGGGAATGTCATTCACGTGCATGTGGGGAATGGGCGAACATGGACTGCCATCTCACGCCGTATGAGCACTTGCTCGTTCACGGGCCAGGTTCCCTCCTTCGCATTGGACCAGTCTACGCTTGGTGGCTATTTGGACCTGAGCACAATAACGGGCGATTAGTCAAGGTACTTACAAATGGCCACACTGGTGGAGAACTCGAGGGTACGCTCATGCGAAGCTGGGTCAAGAGAACATTGTTGCATGACCTCGTGAGCAATGCCTTTTGAGATTTCGCTGACATCTGATAGCATTCCTTACCAGGTTCAGAACCTCTCGTCGATTCCAACAAAGACGGAGGACGACCTCGTCATTCTCAAGCGCCTTCAAGACTATGTTGATGGCCGAGGAAAAGAGCGTACACGGGGCACCTTATTAGATATGATGCTGCCTCAAGCAGCGAGTGAATCCGATGGTAAGTACCATGTTACTTTGAACATAAGTCTTGCTTATCTCTTTATGAGACTCGGTACAATATCTGCCGCAGAGTTCGAGGGTCAGCCTTCACAGCCTTGGGCTATATGACATGGTATTCCAGTATCTTCATATGCTCTGGGCGCCCGATTTTGTGCTCGTTCCAGATGCTAGTGATTGGGGTGACGCCGAGCCCTTTTTTGCTTCTGATGTCCGGTCATTTTCGCATGTCTTCGTGAACGGAACACGAGTGGGAGCTGCGAGATCTCACCGTGGCATTGGAACATCATTCGCATTCATGGATGATCGTGTTCCTGTTCGGGTCCAGTCCATCTTCAAGGCTACGCATCAACGACAGGATCCAACACTTCCTGACCTTTCGGCGTCCTTCGCCATTGTGGAACGGTTCGTCTCGTCGCCCGACATTCCGGCTATGCCTTGGGACGTGCGGTAAGTCATGCATTGTGTCTTCCATCTCCTGCTCACATATCTCCCTCTCGGCTACTACTGCAGCACGATGGACCTCGGAATTTCAACATGGCTTGCAGATATCTATAGAACACCTGAGATCGTTGCTCTCAAACGCTTTTCGGGGCAGTTCGCCATAGCAAAGATAACGGCTGTGGGCGATATCCCACTTTCAGTGGTGATATCACTCGATCACGTACGCAAATACTTGTCAGATAGACTTAGCAATGCTAACTCAACATCTTTTTAGGCGGGTCAAGAACCCGATTTAATTCACTTTGATGACAACTTATTAGTACATGACGAGGCAGGCGAAGCGTGAGTTATTGGGTACAAAGTACGGTAGTCCGATGAGCTGGCAATCACTCGGCATCAGCGGTATTCCCTCCATCTTCCTCGGCTCCTCCCTCATCCTCACCCGTGCCAGCTCCACCCTCGTCCTCAGCGGCCATCAAGCTTGGCTTATCATACTCATCATGGGTGCGCAGCCATTCGGAGTCGACCATCGAGCGGGGGATGCGTACCGGCGGGCGTTTCTTGTTCGCGCGCAACTTGGGCAGTGGGACGTCTTTGCCTTCGCCGCGGGAACGGAGATGGCTACCCGTCTTCTTCGCGATGTTTGCCTCAAGCTTGTCAAGCAAGCCTTCGATCTGGACACCATTTGTGAGTGCTTCCTTGCTTCGACAGCCCTGACTCACCTTATCAACGCGATAGGTCGGCGGGCGCGACACCAACATGCCCGCAGGCTTCTTCCTCTTCAGAAGTAGGGCAGCCTGCACCTCGTCGTCGTTGTCATCCTCCTCCTCTGTCTCGGGATCAATCACAGATGCATCGCCGCCTTCGTCTGATTCGTCGCTCGACGTGTACCTCGAGGTGAATAGGAAGTTGTACTCAGGCTGGGCAAGCTCAGGAACAGTCGCACGATACTGAACGCGCAAGCCGACTTTCTAGAAGGAGAATCAGCAAAGGTACGATCTCATACTGCGAGATCCACTCACCTTTCCCCTCCTCTGGTTGTGACGGTGAGCACGTCTCTCTGCGACTTGCTTCGCCACAGTCTCCTTCGACAACTTATACCTTGCTTTCCAGGTCTCAAATGTTGCCTGGATCGCCTTCGCAATGATGGGCAAGGGCAAGTTGCGCAGGTCCTNAGGCTTCGCAAGGCGGTTGTACTGCGTACCGTGTGACCGAACCTTGGCTGCAACTTCTCCAACCCAGGCGCGCTCATTGTCCTCCCAGTCGAGGTCCCAGTGCGGGCGAAGGAGGCGATAATNGCCTTGGATCAGGTAGAATGCGGGCGCATTATACTCGTCGACGGGGGGCNGAAGGTCTTTGCTCGANGTCATGTGCATCAAGCCGAGCATAGTCCTCCGCACGGTAGCCTTGGAAGCACGNATAGTGAGTCAATATGAATATATCATGCATGGCANGACTCACTNCCAAGATGTTGCGTCTGGATTCCAGCCCGCCGGCACCATCGCCTTCACCGCCGCCATTGCCGCCNCCGCCNCTCTCAAGAAGCTCCCTCAACGCGTTGATCTCCAGCTGTGCCGCCTCAACCGTCGCCGCCATGTCGTTGTAACGACCGTTCGCATCAGCGAGCTCATTCTGTAAGTCTTTTACCTCCTTCTCTATGAGGTCAATGTCGGCCTCATACTTCCTCTCCAGCTCCTTGATCCGCGCCTCGACCGNGACCAGTTTGTCGACAACGGCTTTCCCGTTCCCGATCTGGCGATCAGCCNAGGGCTNCGNTGTTGCTGCACCCCCGCCTCCCGTCACAGCGGAGCTCAGGCCCCGCGCGCCCGACCCTGGATGGGACACACAGACTCGTAAGTACCAGAGCGAACTCACATCCAGAGTGAACGACTCACCAGCGTCGCCTTCAGCTTGGGCCGCACGTTGCCCGGCGAAGGGGTCCTGGAAGATGCGACCGACGGGGTCACTGAGACGAGCACGTTTCGGCTGAGGGATTCTGGGAGATGACGGAGGGTTGCGCATGATGACAGGTATGTCGATACTGGTGCAATATGGGGCTGTACGGCGTACTCAACGTTCGTTCTTTGGGGACGACGTTGGCCGCTCTAGGCGAATGAACGCGGGTATTTATCCGTCCCACCTCGGTCTCGACCACAACCTGCATCCGATACTTCTACGTACGATCCTCCTTGCATGCAGCTTGGGCTGTCAATCCGGCTTCTCCATTCGTCTGATTTCCACCGACATCACCATCGATTAATTTGATCTTCGACTCTCACTGCAGACCTGTCTTGTACCACTCGCTGTCGCTTTCCTTTCTCGCTCAGAAGCGCTTGATTGAGAGCCTCGTGTAGGTCAATATGTAGCTTGTATAGCAATGTAGTATATGTACAAATGAAAGAAATCGTGATTTAATTGGGATTTAATTCGAATGAGCAAAGCACGACCAGGTGCGGTGGTGCTGACAGTCCAGGACACTTGTAACGGACATCCGCCTGAAATCGACAGGGCACAGAGACAGACAGGCGGGTATCCTATCAATGTTCTGTGAAATGACCAAAAGCGTCATTGGCCTGTCATTGGTGATTTCCCGGCAATGACCGGGCAGGAAATCGAGGGTCAACGCGCGGTGCTGGTTTAGTGGTTTTTAAGCATATTTATTTCAAAGACATGAAAAACACTCTGAAGAGCATTGATGATTTGCATTGCAGGACATATCTAGCAGTGAGGTGTTAAGAACAATACGTTTCATTTCTTAACTT
>SFCI01000723.1:0-15988 GCA_004681135.1 Hericium alpestre | reverse complement strand
CCAGAGCGTGTCCGTTGACAGAAGCATCGGGTTTGCGTGAGAGTTCGAGCAGATGGATGCCGAGGAAAGTGACGACGAAGCCCGCGATGAGCGAGATGGTGTTCGTCGGATTATCGGTGTTGAAGCCTTGGAAAAGGATGAGGGAAGCGACAATCGTCGCGGTGGAGAAGCAGACGTAGTACATGGGATTAACGCTGAGAAAGGTGGTTGTGTAAGTATGGTAGATCGCCGCGACCTGGCACTGACAAGAACGTACACGTTCGTCGAGAAGGTGTCGAGGGCCTTGTTAAAGTAGTTCATCTGTGTTACTATACAACCCGCGATAATGATGCCAAATACGTATGTACTTGGGTGGGTAAATTGGTTGTTGCCGGCTAGTGTCAACTTGACGGCGATGCCGAAGCCCTTGATGGCCATGATAGAGATTGAGCCGACGAGCGAGCAAATTGAGACGTAAACGATGGGGTTGGTGCGACCATAGCGGGGCGATACGGAGTATATCATGATGAGGGTAAAAACAAGGACGGAGAGGCAGTACATCAGGAAACCTGGAGAAAAACGGCATCTATAACTGGAATGTAATCTGAAAGAAAGCAAGACGCACCTGGCTGTACTGCATAGTGAAGGATTTCATCGACTGTGGTGATTTCCTTGTCTTCTGGCGCGTGTAGGACGATGATGAGGGAGCCTATTAGACAAAACGTGCATCCTAGTCGTCCTAAGTGTCCTAGCACTTCCCCGAGTAGGTATGACGCCAATATTGCACTACGGTCACAGTCTAAACGCCTTAACTCGAAAACGCTCAACGGGTCGAACGCACCCGATGATCACGCTGAGAGCACCTAGTGGTGTGACCAATATTGGCGGTGCGAAGGAGTAGGCTGCGAAGTTCGCCACTGGAAGAGGATGGGTCCGAAGCACTCAGATGGGCCATCAAAATCCAATATAATGCACTCACGTTCTCCTAACACCACTGTGTATCGAATGTCATTCCAACGATGCACTCAGCGCACGCGATCATTTGAACTCACAAGTAAGTATCCCCGCCCACCATATTGGATTCTTGAGATATGCATAATCGTCCGACGCGGCTGCATATGCGCTTCCCCGCTCCGCTGCATCGTTCAAACCCTATACCAACATCGAATCAGCACACAATCAGACCTCCAAGCTACGGTTGTTCCGCACCTTTTTAGTGATAATAAAACTCGTGCCGATGGCTACCGAGCTGGACATCGCCAGCGCGAGTCCTATGTATTTGTCGTCTACCATGAAAAGCGGGTCGGGCCGTTGTTGTGGGTAAAGGAGTGAAAGGCCCGAGGAATGAGAGGATCGTGAGGTCGGCTGGAAGGCGATGGTGTTCACGCTGTGCCAGCCTGTCAGACAATTGGGTTCCGTCGTGATGCGGGGTCTCTGGTGCAGCACAGTGTCCGAGGGCCCGGAAGTAGCCATTTTCTTCCGAGTTCCAGCCTCGGCTCCGCCGCCAGCACTTCCGTTTCTTTCTTGAAAAACGTGAAGCACTTCAAGCAGATCTATGGAAGGAAGGCCGCTGGCCCCGTAAACATTTGAGCTGAGACAGGCTGAGACCCGCCGTGCCTTTGCACTTCTGTGCTCATTTGCTGGCTGCTCACGAGATACGTAGCGGTCTCGGGTGAGTGTTCTTTATGAGCCGTGTATCTCCGTTAGAGAAATACTTATTAGTTGACATGGTGTCTTTTGTTGGTTAGTTTCTGTGTTATTCAATGAAAGCTCGAGGCTGTACGACGATGCATTGTTTCGTCTCGCTGATCTAATCTAGAGATCCTGTGGCCAGCCGGTCCTCAAACCCTGCAGCTTTAGAGACATCTATTTCGTACTGAAATTGGCTTAGCAGGCTGTGTTTCAACCTTGCTCTGTTCGTTTCGAATAGCGTTCGGACCTCCCGACATCACAGTTTAGGACCTGGCCTTCCCCCGGCCGACCCGCAGCTATTCCTAGAAACTTGCAGAAATTTGGGCCACAGACGCGCGCGCGCAATTGGATCCACCTCTTGCCTCGAACAGCCACAACCAAATTCTAGACCTTATTAATTATTATAAGCTTCGCAGAGGGTGCTATGATACTGAATGCATAAATTTCTATCAGCAGAAGAATTATCATCTATCGTTTCTGTGCTTTCATCGATTTCCGAAGTTTCAACGCTGAATTCAGTGCACACGTACTGACATCTTTTGAATCGCATAGGTGGATACTAGGCCGATGACCCGAGGCCCGACACAATGATGGACCAGTTGATTATAGAGTGATGTTATGTAGGTGTCATTATCTTCGTTCACATCTGATGCGCCTTCTTACTCTATACTCAGCGCCCTTTGCATGTGCGAGGCCTGTCTTGAAGATGAAAGGTTGGATCGTTGCGTCCGCAATTTTATGCCGAAGTTTCGATTGTCCAGTGGATCCCCGGTTTGCAGATTTCCCGGAAATCTTACGGCCCATAGTTTATGGAGCTGTTTCGGGATTCTGTAAACCAGGGCTCGTACCCGGAACCTTCGCCGCTGCGTAAGTGGTCTCTGTATCGGGTGATTCACTTCGGATCGCAGACTATGCTGGCCTTCACGTAGTTCAACCTTGCTTGAACGCCGTTCAGCCCGCCCGGCACCATGGCAGGCCGACTCACCAGAAAATGCGCGTCAGCATAGCTGACCTGCTTGTCCACCATCATGATCTGTATACTCAGCCGATACTCGACTATCTGATCCAGGTCATCCGAGTCAAGCGGAGCGAGCATCAACCCGCTCTCTTTGATCCATCCTGCCGCAGCGCCTTGCTTGTCACTTCGCATTTTGAGAGCCCGTGTCTAACCCATAGTCGACCTGCGTTGGCGGAGCGGTAATGATCTGGTCTAGCATGCCAGGGACATGAGTATTCAAATGCAAAGTTGATACCAACGGAATTGATGGGCCCATTGTTTCGGGGGCAAAGCGTTGTGAGCACAGCGCAAGAATCATTCATAACGACATCGCACCGAAGACTACTATTGTCTCGACCAGGGATCCCGTCATTATGGACTTCGATGCAGCGCAGGTTTTGTCGACAGGGCACGAGCTGGACCAGAGGGACGTGACGGAGGACATCGTGTTGGCGATGGCCAACATCTTCGGTATTGCGCAATGGTAGGCTTCTGAAGTCGAAATTTTTGGGAACGCAAGCTGATGCCTGGAACTACGTCTTATAGTCCCAATTTTCTACCGTATTGCACGCATTATCCACTGTATCGCCATGATCCAGTCTCTTCGATGTTGAACTTCCTGTGAATGGGTCATAATTTTGGTTGAGGTATCTTAGAGAGGGGCATACTATAACCCGGCATGAATGTGCGGGTATTATTCAGATGCGCAAGTATCGCTGAACGAAAGCTAAAAGCTGCCTTGAGAGCCGCATAGTGGACGTTGTGGACGTCGGGACAGAGTCAAGCGGCCGTTCCGAGTTGCATCTAATCTTATCTCCGTACCCGTCACCGTACCGACGGCGCGCTCAACGCTCGCTTGTCAACGTCCTATCAGCTCACCGTCAGAACTAAACCTGTCATTCGCTAGAGCTCCTCGACTCTCATAGCGGCCAGAACCAATATTTTCCTCGAAGGAAGGAGACGCGTCATCGGGAAACGGTTTGTTCTCGGAGTAGCGGATCTACAGGAGCGGGGCTTGACTTTCTTATCGGGCGCGTCGGAGGGCACATGCTCTCTTTTGCATTCCGCCTCGTCCGTCTCCCATCGGCCTCCACGAAACTACCGCGATCCAAGTTTTACGGTACAGCAACGGTCATGGGTGTAGAGGTTAACACGAGCGAGCGGCTCGCCGCGTTGCGCAAGCTGATGGCCGAGCAGCCCGTTGGTGCATACATCGTTCCGAGTGAAGATCAGCGTGAGTGAAGTCACTTCGCATCTTGCATCTGCATTGCCATGGTTGTAACGATTGGTATGCGACACAGATTTCAGCGAGTATCCAGCTGAGTGCGATGAGCGGCGGGGATTCATATCTGGCTTCAATGGGTCGGCAGGTGTGTTCTTTCGAATTCGGATGAAGGATCGCGTTGGTGTACTGATCCAACCTTGGATAGGCACTGCAATTGTGACGAAAGATAATGCTTACCTCTTCACGGATGGGAGGTACTTCCTGCAAGCCGAACAACAGCTGGATAAGTGAGTGTGCTTCGCTGCATCCCACACTGCATCTAACCTGTCCCTGTGCCATGCAGAAACTGGAAATTAATGAAACAAGGATTGCCAAGTGCGTCTCCTATCCGTCGAGTGTATTCCGTGTTAAACAAATTTCTGAATTTAAAGATGTGCCAACATGGCAAGAATTCATTAGCAAGGTGAGTCGGGGCACATTCGAACCAATCATGCCGGGAGGTTTTATCCGTAGTCGTCCTGCTGATACTTCCTCTCAAACACAGCAAATACCCAAATCAGAACGCGTCGGTATCGACCCCGGACTGATTTCCGCTGGTATATGCTTCCTGTCGCACACTCCATCGATCACCCTTACTGACCATTATCCCAGTGGATGCGAAATCCTTCTCGGACGTCGATTTCGCCTACACGGAAGAGAACTTGGTCGACAAGGTCTGGGGTGCCGATCGTCCAGCCCGACCAACCAATGTAGTCTTCCCTCTGGACGTCAAGTACTCCGGTACGTGGCCCCGATTGTTGGAGGATTCCAATCTGACTAGTGTGCAGGCCAATCGCATGCAGACAAGCTCGCGAAGCTGCGCGAAGAGCTGCATAGGAAGAACGCGGGCGCGATGGTCGTGACGATGCTCGATGAGGTCGCCTGGCTGTTCAATCTGCGCGGCTCGGACATTGCATTCAATCCGGGTTCGTCTACTTTCCTGCATGTCTCTTTTCGGCGGGCTGACTCAGTAATCGCTGCGCAGTATTCTTTGCGTACGCGGTGGTGACCGTCGACAAAGCGCTNCTCTTCATCGATCCGGTGCAGGTGAACGACACCGTGAAAGACCACCTCGGGCTGCACGTCGAGCTCAAGCCGTACACCGAGTTCCGGTCGTATTTGAAGGGACTCGCGCAGAGCCTCAAGACGGCTTCTGGCACCACCCCGCAAGTCCTCCTTGGCGACAAAGCGAGCATCGCTGTTGCCGAGGCTGTTGGGAAGGTGTGTCGTTCACTCACTTCTCCGAGCTCCTGTTGACTCTTCTGGCGCCATACAGGATCATGTCGATATCACACGTTCGCCCGCGGCCGATCTCAAGGCCATCAAGAACCCCACTGAGGTTGCCGGGTTCAGAGCGAGCCATGTACGCGATGGCGCGGCGCTCGCGCGGTACTTCGCCTGGCTTGAGGAGCA
The DNA here is from genome assembly GCA_004681135.1 of Hericium alpestre. Classification (NCBI taxonomy): domain Eukaryota; kingdom Fungi; phylum Basidiomycota; class Agaricomycetes; order Russulales; family Hericiaceae; genus Hericium; species Hericium alpestre. The sequence continues at coordinate 10,643 of SFCI01000723.1, read as the reverse complement.
GCTCGACGCTGGAGACGTGCTCAACGAGAGCCAGGCTGCAGATCAGCTGGAGAAGTTCCGTTCGTGAGTTTCCTTGCAAGGCTAGCAAAGTATATGCGCGGAGTGCTGATTGAATATTTCTTGGACGGTACAGGGAGCTGGATCTGTACAAAGGCTTGTCGTTCCCAACGATTTCGTCGACGGGCCCGAACGCAGCGATCATCCATTATCAGCCTGATCCTGCGGATTGTGCGACTGTCAAGAAAGAGCAGGTGAGTGATTTGTGGTCATTTATTGAGATTTGAAACCTTATACATCTGGCACATAGATCTACCTATGTGATTCTGGAGGTAACGACAGACACTTCCGACGGTCTTTACAAAATGCTAACTTCGTGTCGCAGCGCAATTCCTTGACGGCACGACCGACGTTACGCGGACGTGGGTGCGTATCTTTCTGCGGTTTTCGCCTGACATTATTTTCAATTATAATTCAGCACTTTGGCACGCCTACGGACGAGGAAATGCGCGCGTTTACGCGAGTTCTGCAAGGTCACATCGCAATCGATACCGCAATATTCCCTAATGGAACTTCTGGTAAGCACTCTGCTTTGATGCTCTGATGTATGCATACTAACGCATGTTGACGCGAAGGATACATAATGTAACTTCAGGCCTCGTTGTAGATTACCGGTTCATTGACATGACCCTCAGTGATACCTGGGCACGGAGGGCTCTTTGGCAAGACGGTTTAGGTAGAGTATTTTCGCATGTATTGGATGTTTGCTGATACCATATCTAGATTACAGGTACATTCAGTCATGAGACTGAATATCATCCCAAGCTGAGACCGTTAATCTTCTCAGGCATGGCACTGGACATGGTGTCGGACACTTCTTGAATGTCCACGAAGGTCCGCAGGGCATCGGCACACGGATAGGTAAATTCTTACGACTCATGACTCGGGGCGTGGCTGACTGCGAGTATAGCATACAACAGCACAGCGCTCAAGCCTGGCATGACTGTTTCGAATGGTGAGTGACACTGAGAACCCTGGCGAAGATGGCACTTACGCTATTGCAGAACCTGGCTACTACGCCGACGGGCGCTTTGGCATTCGCTTGGAAAATGTCGTGATCGTCCGCGACGCTCAGACGCCGAACAACTTTGGTGGGAAGGGCTACCTCAACTTCGAGCGCGTCACGATGGTAATATCTCCTTCAGACTGCTCGGCGGATCACTATCTGATTTTCGTTGTGTGCAGTGTCCGCTTCACAAGAAGCTCGTCGATCTGAGCCTTCTGTCGGTGGGAGAACGCGAGTGGCTGGATGCATATCACAAGGAGGTATGGGAGAAGGTCTCGCCGCTGCTGCAAAATGATGCACGTGCGCTTGCGTGGTTAGAGAGGGAATGTTCGCCTCTGTGATACTGCTCGAGCTGTGTGTTGTACGACGGAGGCGACGATGATCTAATGAACTATGCATTCGACCCCTTCGTTCGAATGCGGATTGCTGCGCGATGTTGCGGGGTAAGTTCCCATGTGATCAGCATTGTGGGAGATCGCGATTGGTGCGCCGTATTCTTCTATATCCGTCTCTGGTGGTAACACTGTAAATTTAGCTTTTGGATGCGCAGCTATGCGCAGTCACCTCGCAAGGAATACATAAGTACGAGGCGCGTCCATCCTTATCTTCCTCTTGTCTTCCGACTACCACCACTATCACCATGCCTCCGAAATTTTGCCTCTCCGCCCTCAAGACCGGAGTTTGCTCTACTGATGGTTGTCAGCGTAGGCACGACGTGCTGCATTGTCAGCCTTGCGCCATGTTCTTGCAGCCTGCGTCATGGAAAGAGCATGTCGCAGGCCGAAAGCACCTGCGTAGAGTAGGCGCCTCAACGCCGCATCCAAGTACGTCTCCTCTCGACGTCACACACTCTCCCGCACCGATTGACTCTACAGCTGTTGCAACTCCAGATCCGGGACATGGCGTGGGGAGCGGACCTGTTAATCCTGATGTCGCGACCAGCAAGGACGATAAAAATCATTCCAACCCGAACTTGATCGTTTCGAATGAAGATGGCATCGACTTCGGCGTGGTCGAAAGACATGGAACACCACCGGTCTTTCCCAGGCAGACGGCGGCCCTAACTATTGAGACAACTGACTTTCACCCTGAGGCCAAGTTGGTGGACCTGGGATTTGTATCGACAAGGGAGCAATCTGGCCGGACTACGCGGTACGAACACTTCCATTCAGTTCGACAGATGCTGATTTAGATCACGACACTGTAGGTTCGCAGCCTCACTACATGGTGAATCTCAATGGATCGAGCAGGGGCACCCACGGACAGTCACTGTGATTTTCATCCCTCTCCACGAAGGCAGCTTTGCAGAGACGCTGGAACTGACGTTCCGTATTCTCGATGGGCCTGATATCGTCATCTCACGTTCTGTGATGGGTATCGCTCTGCCTTCTGCTGCGGCACCTGCAGGTTCAGCATCGGGGGCTGCGCTTCCAAGTCTCCCTCAGATTGTGCCTTCAAATGGTCCTCACGCAGCTTCAAACCCTCATATGCCTCGGGCCTCCACGCGTAGCCAGAGCCTTCCCCGACCGCAAATGTGGAGCCGCCCCCCTCTTTCCCCCGATCTGAAGCAGACTACGAAGATACCTGATGGCAAACATTGGCAGGAATGTCTTCAGGTTGAAGAAACAGCACTACAGTACGTAAATATGTCACTATGATGAAGCCATCTACTTTAATTGACATCTGCTAATGCATTGCCCAGACGTGACATGGTTTTGAGAGATGTTAAGATCGAGCCTGCACATTTGAGACTCTACAAGTCAGTATTCTCTTGCTTTCCAGATGGCTATTAAGTCTGCAAAACTCATGATGAATTTATTCACTTCACTAGTGTCCATTTCACTGAGGATGAAGACGATGATTTTGGCATCCCGGATATCAAGCTCGGCGATTATGCCATACTTGTCGACGTTCTCCTCGGCACGGAATCAGAAGGCCGTATACATACATATGAGACCCACAACCGGACTATTCGCCTGCAGGGAGGATCCTCGTGGGCCGTGATGGACGTCAAGCTCTCGCTGAGCATGCAGGACGCGTTCACCCTAGACCGCCATGCGAATTACGATCTACGCTTCAAGCTGAATCGCATGCCGCTTCCGTGTAGGTTACTTTTCCCAACGCCAACTCACGTCACCGCTAGAAAGATCTCGAGGGACAAACATGACATCCGTGAAATGTTTCTATATAATGCAAACATCAGGAATGACGGGAAGCAGATGCAATGCGTCCTTTCAATCATAAGGCAACCAGCAGGGAGCGTCCCCTTCATAATATATGGACCGTGAGTGTTAATCGCATTCTCAAACTTCCATTCACTTGAAGCGATCTGCATTTGTAGTCCAGGAACAGGCAAGACTGTCACCATCGTAGAGTCGATTGTCCAATTGCTCCTCAAGGACGCGAACACACGCATACTCGCTTGCGCGCAAACGAATGCCGCAGCCGACCTGCTTGTCGCCCGGCTCTATAAGCATTTATCGAAGAAAAAACTCTTCCGTCTCATAGAAAAAGGCAGGAATCCGGACGACATCGGGACCGAGCACATGCACGCCGTGCTCGTCTGCTCGCTTCTGGATGAAGATGGTGCCTTTGACGTCCCACCAGCGAGCACGCTCGCGGGCTTCCGGGCTGTTGTTTGCACCTGCAGCACAGCGGGGACACTGCAGGCTGCAGGTCTCCCGCGCGGCACTTCAGCCACATTTTCATCGACGATGCAGCGCAGGCCACGGAGCCAGAGACAATGATTCCTATCCGGATGATGGCAGGCAAGCGAACGAACGTCGTGCTCGCGGGGGACAAGGAACAGTTGCGACCGGTGGTGAAGGGTCTGGAATCACAGCTGTCAGTCAGCTACGTAGAGAGGCTGATGCGGATCCAGGAGGTATATGGCTTGGACTCTGATATTGGGACGAGCGGGAAGACGTGAGTTTATTTTCCACTTATTTGGCAGAAAATGAACAATTGACTTTGGGTTCGCAGAATCGTTCAGCTTCAGACGAATCGCAGATCGCATCCCGCGATCATTGCATTTTCAAATACCTACATTTACGAGGACAGCCTGACGGCGCGTGCGGATGAAGCAACGACTACAAGCTTCCTGCGTTCTCCAGTCTTAGCAACCGCGAATTTCCCCATTGTGTTCGAGGGTGTGAAAGGCTCTGTTGAGAAGGCGAAGAATTACGACTCACTCTACAATGAGAGAGAAGCGGAAGTCGTGAGATTTCACTGTCAGAAACTGCTCAGGGACGCAAAGCTGCGTGTCCGTATGTCGTTTCTCAACACTATTCTCCCTTGTTTATCTTTCTGACTGGAAATACAAACAGGACCTGAAGAAATTGGCGTCATCACGCCATATAAAGCGCAAGTGAGGCAGATTAAGAAATCCCTGACGCAGGCGGGAGGTTTAGATGAGGTGACTGTTGGCTCGACTGAACAGTTCCAAAGTCAGGTAAGGCATTGCATAACGAGCAACAACGGTGACGCGATTTGACTGGTACTGCGCATCGTCAACAGGAACGACGTGTGATCATCGTTTCGACAGTCCGAAGCACGGATGGCGGTGCTAATGGGAAATCCCCCGGCGGGTACCCTGACGTCGTGAATGTAGGCTTTCTCAATGACCGCTATAGACTCAATGGTCTGTCTTCATGCACATACCCTATCCATTGTGTCTCTGACCACTTGTAAAATCTCCCAGTTGTCCTTACCCGGGCCCAAGCTCTCTTGATTGTCATCGGCGACCCGACCACGCTTTCCGAGGCCGGCCTGTGGCGTCATTTCCTGGGGTATGTTCATTCACATGGTGGGTGTCTGGGAAGGCCACTCGAATGGAACCCAAGCAATGAGAAAGGTAGGCTGCCTGATGGGTATGTTAGGATACCGCGCAAGCATTACGCGAAAAGGACAGGACAGGAATTTGTGGAGAGAAAAGATTTTGAGTCGACGATATTAAGATACACATACGGCCCTATGCTTAAATCTACCCAATAGGGGACACAGAGCCATAGCTAAATATTACGCTTGTTCTGCAATGCAAATGCCTGAGCGGGAGGTCATTTTGAGGTTTTACCTATACCAGTGTTTTGTGATCGCCGGTCGTTGTGTTTCAACTAACGTCCCAGACGTGGAATAGTCGACAGGACTCAATCTTCGTAGCACGATTCGAAGGTACCAGAGGATCGTCTGCCCGACTTGCAACACGATGTTCATGTTGGTGTCCGATGAATTGACACTCCGATGACCTCGTTCTACTTAGTGTGTCGGCATATGCCGAATCTTGAACTTCTATTCATCCCAACCCTCAGGGCTTCAAGCTTCAAGACTCAAGTTGTTGCCCGAGCAGCGACTATCGTCTCGAGCTGACATCCTTAACCTTGTCCGACATGTCGCTGACGTGATGTCGGACACTTCCTGAATGTCCACAAAGGTCCGCAGGGCATCGATATCGACATGTGGATAGGTAACTGAAAGTCGTTCCTGCTACTCGCGGCTCGAAACATGTTGATATTGATTACTTCCAGCACATGCGATAGCACAGCACTCAAGCTCAGTATGAATATTTACAATGGTGAGTCGACTTTTTGAACCACGGAGAATACGGCGCTCACGCTCTTGCAGGACACAGCAACTACTACTCGACGGGTAGTCTCCCACAGATAGACCTTGAAGAAGAGACGATAAGGATAAGTCGATCTCTCTATCCACGGGCGCTTCGGTATACGTCCGGAAAACGTCGTGATCGTGCGCGGCGGGCAGAGATCGAAGTTTCGGGATACGTTGGCTAAAAACACATCTTACCGCTGCTGCGGTGCGATGCGCGTGCGCTCTCGCATTGTGTACGCCTCTGCAATACTGTTCGCGCTGTATATTGTACAACATGGAGGCAATGCTCTAGTAAGCTATTCAGACGAGCTTTTTACTCGAGTGCGGATCAATGCACGACGTTCTACGATAAGCCAGATGTTCAACGTGAGACGACCGATGCGGGAGGTCGTGATCCATAAGTCATGTTCTTCTATATCCATTTCGGGTGTTGACAGTGTCATTTTAGCTTTGGGACGCGCAGACACCCTGCATTTCCTTGCAAGGTAAGTACGTATGAGCGCTCACCGCTGCCAAGCACTCGCTGTGAAGGGTTGGTACGAGTCATGTTGTCCTTCCATCCCCTTTTTTCCAACCACCTCCATCGTCCCCACCACCACCACCATCTCCTCCCACAGTGTACCCGCTGGCACATAGAACAGAAGAAAAGTGTTCAAAAATGGTCTTGATCGTTTCGAATGAAGATGGCATCGACTTCGGCGTGGTTGGAAGACATGGAACACCACCGGTCTTTCCCAGGCAGACGGCGGCCCTAACTATTGAGACAACTGACTTTCACCCCGAGGCCAAGTTAGTGGACCTGGGATTTGTATCGACAAGGGAGCAATCTGGCCGGACTACGCGGTACGAACACTTTTATTCAGTTCGACAGATGCTGATTCAGATCACGACACTGTAGGTTCGCGGCCTCGCTACACGGTGAATCTCAATGGATCGAGCAGGGGCACACACGGACCGTCACTGTGACTTTCATCCCTCTCTACGAAGGCAGCTTTGCAGAGATACTGGAACTGACGTTCCGTATAATCAATGGGTCTGATATCGTCATCTCACGTCCTGTGATGGGTATCGCTGGTCTGCCATCTGCTGCGGCACCTGCAGATTCAGCATCGGGGGCTGCGCTTCTAATTCTCCCTCAGATTGTGCCTTCAGATGGTCCTCAAGCGACTTCATACCCTCTTGTACCTCAGACCTCCCCACGTAACTGGAGGCCTCGCCGACAGCGAACATGGAGCCGACGGAGCCACTTGCCCGAATTTCCTCTTCCCCCCGATCTGAAGGAGACTGTGCAAATTCGCGACGACCGCCAGCACGAGAAGGCAGTGCGAAGCATTGCTAAGGAAATATTGTTTAGGAGGCTTGACATAGAGTCATACGGCCAAACCTGGAAACAGCTTCTTTGGGTTGTAGAAACGGCACTACAGTACGTATATATCGAATGTCATCGAGACATGCACTCACGCATATCGACGTTTGCTGATGCATTGCCCAGGCACGAGCTAGAACACATGGTTGTGAGAGATGTGAGAGTTGAGGCCTCTGCGGCTGCACATATCAGATACAAGTCGGTATTCTCTTGCTTTGCGTATGGCTGTTAAGTTTGCGAAATTCATAATCCATTTCTCCACTATCACTAGAGTCCATTTCACCGAGAATGAAGACGATGGGGTCGGCAGCCCAGATATCAAGTTTGGCGACTATGTCATACTTATTGACAATTATTCCGGTACGAAGTCGGAAGGCCGCATACGTGCATACGAGGCCCGCGACCGAATTATCCACCTGCAAGGAGGAGGCTCGATCGTCGTGATGGACATCAGCCTCACGCTGAACATGCAAGGGGCATTCATCCTAGACTGTCATGCGAATTACGACCTACGCTTCAAGCTGAATCGCATGCCGCTCAGGCGAATGCACCATGCTGTGACAATGGACATACCAGACGACTTGTGCAGGCTTCTCTTCCCAACGCCCACTCACGTCGCCGTTGAAGCGGAATCGAGAGATGAAGATGACATCCTTGAAATGGTTCTATACAATGCGGATATCAGGAATGACCGGAAACAGATGCAATGCGTCCATTCAATTACGAGGCAACCAGCAGGAAGTGTTCCGTTCATCATATACGGACCGTGAGTGTTAATTGCGTTCTTAAATTGCTACTCACTTATATAGATATACATACGTAGCCCAGGAACAGGCAAGACTGTCACCACCGTAGAATCAATTCTCCAGTTGCTTCTCAAGGACAACACACGCGTACTCGCCTGTGCGCAAACTAACTCCGCGGCCGACCTGCTTGTTGCACGGCTACATAAGCATTTATCTAAGGAAGACCTCTTCCGTCTCTTCGCACTAAGCAGATACCCGGATGGTATTGCTGCCGAGCTCGTCGATGCCGTTCTCGAGCGCTCGCTCTTGGACGAAGATGGCTTCTTTGACGTCCCACCAACGAGCACGCTCATGCGCTTCCGTGTCCTTGTTTGCACCTGTAGTACAGCAGGGACGTTGCAGGCTGCGGGGTTCCCGCGCGGCATTTCAGTCACATCTTCATCGACGAGGCGGCACAGGCCATGGAGCCAGAGGCAATGATCCCAATCAGGATGATGGCAGACGAGCAAACAAATGTCGTGCTCGCGGGTGACAAGGAACAGCTGCGGCCAGTGGTAAAGGGCCTAGACTCGCAACTGCTGGTGAGCTACATTGAGAGACTGATGCGGATGAGAGACGTATATGGCCTGGACTCAGAAATCGGAAGGAGTGGGCAGACGTGAGTGCGTCCAGCCTCTTATTTGATAGGGAAATAACCATTTGGCTTTGGGTTTGCAGAATCGTTCAGCTCCAGACGAATCGCAGGTCACATCCCGCCATCATTGCGTTCTCAAATTCCTACATTTACGAAGATAGCCTGGAAGCGCGTGCGGATCCGGCGATCACTACAAGCCTTCTACATTCTCCCGTCTTGGAACACGCGAATCCCTCGTTCCCTATTGTCTTCGAGGGCGTCTATGGCAAGGCGGTGAAGGCGAAACATTCAAAGTCCCTTTACAATGAGCAAGAGGCAAACATAGTGAGGTTCTATTGTCAAAAGTTGCTCGGAGACAACGAGCGGCCGCTACGTACGTTTTTCTTAGCTTTCACCGCCTTTGACTGTCCCAATGACCGATACTTGAACAGGGCCCGAGGAAATTGGTGTGATTACGCCATACAGAGCGCAAGTAAAGCAGATCAGGAAATCCTTGGGAGAGGCGTTGGACGAGGTGTCTGTTGGCTCAGTTGAACAATTCCAGGGTCAGGTGAGGCATTTGAAGGCCGGGCGACTAGACAAGATAATCTGATGGCTGTGCTTCATTTTCAGGAACGACGTGTCATCATAGTATCGACAGTCCGGAGCATGCGTGGCAATCAGACTGCAGGCTTTATCAAGGACCGCAATAGGCTCAATGGTTTGTGAATGAGTTTCTTAACCTGATTTTCCCTGACCATGCATGATGAACCTTCCAGTTGCAATCACTCGGGCAAAAGCCCTCGTCATCGTAATCGGTGATCCAATTATGCTCGGTAAGGCGGGACTCTGGCGCCACTTCCTCAACTATGTCCATTCGCATGCCGGGTGTTTGGGTGAGGAGTTCAATTGGAACCCAGACAACGAGACGGATATCGTGCCCGCCGGGTACGACCGGGCACTGCGCGAACAACCCACAACGCAGACGGGGCCTGAGTTTGTGGAGAGAGTGGACTTTGAGTCAACGGTATTGAGGTATATTGCCGATCCTATGCTCAGACGGGGCTGAAGGCATGGGACGTAGAGGAGGAGCATCTTACAGCACGACGGCTAAATGTGCCTGCCTGCTAGGAAGGAAGGAAGGAAATGTCCTCCGCAGCGAGGTCTGTCGATATGGTTCTTGCTTCCGAGTTCTTGGACCTTAAAGTTATGCATAAAGCCGGTTACCAGTGAAGCCACCTATGTGCTACGTCACGTTGAGGTGTCACCTAAGTTTTATAACCGCCCGTCGCTGTATAGCTAAGACGATGTTGGTGTCTGCGACTCGGACTTCATCCTGGTGTGTCGGCATATGCCGAACGCTCGAAAGCTTCAACTTCAATTGATCGATCTCGACCCTCGAGCGCTTGAGCTGCAGCCCGAGCAGTAGAGTGACTGCTCAAGCCCTCTGGAATCTCGACAATTATGATCGTCACCGGTGATCAGATTAAACTTCACAAGACGGAAATCTTGTGTTTCTTGTCCGAATTGAAAGCGGGCCCGACGAGAATAACAACAAGCTCCTTCCCGATATGCCCACCCGGCACCGCAAGAGCTGCCCAGCACAGCTGAGGACAATCCTACCGAAAGTAGCCTAGATCCAAGCTGTGGTGCGGAATGAAGAATTCTTACAAGTGGAGCCGCGGTCTGACGCAAAGTGCAGCGACATAAAAATTCAGTGGACGCACGAGAGTGGTCACAAGGGTTCATTACTTCCAAAATACAACACCCCTTCTCTCTCTCCACTCAAAAAAAAACCTCCCCGCAGCACCGCACCAAAAAAGTTCTCCACAAAAACCAAAATCCACAGCTAAATTGCAGTCCGTCCGATACTACTATCGCGGCATATTTCCAAAAAAGATACGGTGTAAGATACTTCACGGGCTAGAAGTGTGTGCATGAGTAGTGGACAAGAGAAAGCCAGAACCAGAGAACGAGCGCGTACAGCGAATTACCAGTAAGACAAAAACATGAACATAGACGGCGTAAAAGCGAGAAAGAATCCACTGCTCCGGTCGAGAAAGGGTAACATCAAGCCCACCCACTACACAGGCAGCAGTTTCATTTCCCGAATCCCGAAATCTTTGTGATTTGCGCTATTGCACACTCAGATTGGGCAGAATGAGAAATCGGGCCGATTATGTTTAACCGTCAATCAGATTTTTCGACGTCGTCAATCCATGGCGCCCAGGCACACTGCCATCGGCATGA